>JAGFPH010006912.1:31359-47934 GCA_018207615.1 Philaenus spumarius
GCGAGATCTAATATTGCTTGTTTTTTCATACTCACTACACACACATAAGACGTCACAGAAGTTTGGACGCTATTGGGGCTGGGGCAGTCAAAGTAAACAATTACCACTAAATAAAATTTTACAAAATATAATGGAACGAATTTTTTTTTAAAACACTAGGCTACCAAGCACATTAAGTAAAATTGGAGAATGTGGTGACCAGAGATTTTTCTTCATGTTCTTGATATTCTGAAAAAAAACATGTTCCAAGGCGTAATTATACAATTCGACCCTAGGCTGATATGTTGCCGATGACAACCTTTTTTAGGAAATAGGGTATGGTAGTGCTGCCAACCTAAGTATGAATGTTGTACTAATTGAATGTTGAATTATATATTGTAGTTCAGTAGATTAGTGGTATGATGATTGTAAGGATTACGTTTAGGCCTACTTTACGAGCATCACCTGATATGTTTGCCGACGACGAAGATTAACTGTAAATATAGAAATCTGTAAATTTAACAAATGAATGTTTAAAGTTATTATTTTTGTAGTGTTATGAAAGTCCTACAACAAGTTTTTGTAAATATAGATTTAAGGTGAGTTTCTTAAAAAATAAATTATGAGTAAATGTTATATAGTTTTATGGATTTGAAGTATAAGTATATAAAGGTTAATTCTAATTTTTTTCAAATTTTTAAAACCGGCGCATTTTGAAAAATTCAAAATCAAAAATTTTAGTTGATTTTGCAAAAACCAATTTTCTTTTAGACTATATTGTGTTGTATGTCATATTAAAGGCCAAGAAAAATGCTTTAAAATGACACTTTTACCAGCTCTGTATCTCCAGTAGGAGAGGCACAATTTACATTTTAAATTTTCGAGTAGGCCTACATGCGATTTTGGGAATTTCATGTAGTTATAACTCACTAACCAATAGAGTTAAATTAATAAAATTTGGTATTTTTCTTAATCTATATAAAGGCAACCTCCCTGCCAAATTTTATTGATTTCTGAGATTGTCAGGTTCGAAATGTATTAAAACTGTGTTGATTTGACATGGAATGACCCTATTGTATAATATGTAATGCATATAATTATTGTATTGTTTGGTGTTTATGAACTGCAATTATATGTTTTAAGCTATGATATGTTATTTGGGTCACAATTTGTTACTGTACATGTAATTCTATAATTTTGTGTTTGCGATACGGAACGAAATAAGTTGTGAA
Organism: Philaenus spumarius; assembly: GCA_018207615.1. NCBI lineage: Eukaryota > Metazoa > Arthropoda > Insecta > Hemiptera > Aphrophoridae > Philaenus > Philaenus spumarius. The sequence goes on from JAGFPH010006912.1 coordinate 32,571, forward strand.
GTTAAAGGGACTTTATGAACACTGTGTATATACCATAAGGTTGTAATTGCCTTCCAGAAAAAAACTAATGTATTACTGTTTGTCACTTTTGTGTGTTTACAATCTTGAAATTTACTGTGACTAGAGACTTTAGGTTAGAATAATTTCAGGCTATTTTTTTTATACGTCGTAAAGTTGTAATTGTTTTACAAAAAAATAAATTAATTTGTGATTGCTGTTTAGTTTATTATGAATGGCATGTACGTCCATTTGTACGACCCTTGGCTGATATTTTTGCAAAAGACGACCTTGTTTTTTTTTCATTCCACTGTTAAATGTTGAATACTGGTAAACATACTATGACTAAAAACTATAAGTTAGAACTACAGGCAATTTATTGTTTATTCAGTTGGGATGGATGTTAGTTTATTCGGCTAATTTATATAGGGCCTAGAACACAATATAAATAGCCTCTCTCTCTCTCTCTCTCTCTCTCTCTATATATATATGTATATATACGACACAATGAATGGACAAGTTTAGTGATGGTATATTATTTCTATGGTTCTAAGGTTTACAAGTTTAGTTTTGAATGGTTTTATGAATTATTGTCGGAAGCAGTAGATAACTTAGGTTTTTGATTTTTTGTTATTTTTCAATAATGATATTAATACATTACTTAATTTTATCATATTTTGATTTGAAATTTATATATGTTTTACTGTTTCCTGCATGCCATCCAAATCTTTTTCGCCTGTCACCAAGTGACTTGTATGTGTAGGTTCCTCATCCCTGGTTGCATTGCCACTGGAAAACACTTATAAAATTAAAAATAAGCCTACCAGTATTTAATGTATATAGTAACCAAGTTGTAAAATTTGTGTTTTCTTTTTAGAAAGTAACCTTAAAGCTTGATTCGTTTGCAGGTTGCAATCATGGAAATGGATCCAAAACAGTTGGTAATAAAACAAGAAATAAAGGAAGAAGACGAAGTGTGCTTTGAACTAATCGAAGACCAAAGTTATTCTCGAGAATATGTTAAAGAAGAAAGTGTTTTAAATGAAATTGAACAATTAGACAGTTGTGTTGACTTCATAGATAGCCAAAGTTGTTTTGTAGTTGATGGGATTAAAGAAGATTTAGGTGATAACCAGATAAACGAAAACATTGAATTTAAAGAAGAAGAGTTAAACTGTGAATGGTAAGTTTATTATTCCAAAACTTGGGTTAGATTGTTAAGTCAATAAACTGGGTAAATTCATGGGGTAGTCATATTGGTCAACATATAAAAAACCTATAAACTTATATCTGGAAACTATTGTTTTACCAGCGAACCACCATTTTGGAACGAAGTTCCTTAACGCGGGTTGAGGTAGGAGTTAACAAAAAGAAAATTTAATGTGAAACGAAAAAAAGTGTTATTAATTGGTTGCTATGGCAATGACAAATATAAAATACAAGTAATGGAAAAAGCGTTACCAAATTGGTTGCTATGGCAATGAATGTAAATACATTCAAGAAACATGTGTTATGGCTCATCAATTTAAATTAAGAGACGATCGGTTCCGTCCGGCGTAGTTCAGATATTATCGTTATTTAATTTTCTCAGTGTTACTTCTGTTGTAAGACAAATTTACATAGTTTGGAATAAGTCTCTTAACATAAAATTGTATACATTTTTTATTAAAAAGCTGCTTATGTTACCAAAAAATACGCCTGACTTTATAAGATATTCGGAGATGGGAGAGAGTCAATTGTTCTTATATACTATTTCATTACATTTCAAGTATATACAGAAAGTGTTGAAATTAAATGATCATAGGCTGCCAAAATTGCTTGCAAATGAAATTATTAATAAAAATATATTCTGGTATAACAATGCCAAGACACTTTGTAAAAAACATAACCTTGATTCTTTTCAATATTTAATAGAAAATGGTGAAATGAATGCTATAGAAAACCTATTGAATTGTATTAAGACTGATTTTAAAAATAATTTATTGCAAAAAGCTTGTAATTCTGTTTATCATGGTATGTATAAAGAGTTAGATTTTTATTTAGGAAAGAGGAATTACATGATAGACGGTTGTAGTATTTATTTTGTTTCAACAATTTTTAAGTTAAGAGGGCAAGCTTTAAATTTAAATTTTAGGGTTGACCAGCCCGAAGAGTCTCATTTGTGTTCACTGTGTAACAGGTTAGAAATTGAGGACACATACCATTATGTTGGTGTGTGTCCAATATTTAAAGAGATTAGAATTACATGGTTGGGTTCAGAAACACTAAGTATAAAAGAGTACAAAGAATATTTGAATGGTAGAAATTGGAATAGTTTGTTTAATTATCATATTAGAGCATACAAATACAGACGATTGTTAGTCGAGTATTATAATTATTGATTGCTAGCTTTTATGTACACAGCCATAATTTTTGTTTAATGTTTACTGGTTTTTTGTTTTGTTTTTGTTGAGTGACAATGTGGATTATTTTTGTATAATTGTTCTTGCTTTGATTGGTTATGTATCATTTTAGTAATTATAAAATTGTATGTGTTTGAATAGCAACTCTACAGACGCACATTTGTCCATGTAACTGAGTTTGCTTAGAGATTATTTTATTTTGTTATTTGAAAAATGTAAAGATTTTGGGAAATAAACTCATTATTATTATTATTAAGTCTCTTAACATTCTTTTTACAAAGTGTGATTAAATAAAATTTTTGTATGTTTGTAGGTCAGAGTCTACATTAAATGAACGTGATCCATTGGACATTAGTGAGATGAAAGATGTGAGTAGAATACTTGTCATTTGTAACGTATGTAAATCTATTGTATGCAATATTTTAAAATTCAATTTGTTTAAATTATTAAATTATTGTCAGTTATTAGAAAATGATACGCAGACAATATTTTTTTTAGTGTGAAATAGTATTAAATTGCAGACAAGTAGGTTTGAATTAGAAACAGAACAATTTCATTGAAACTAGGAATCAAAATGTCATAAACTGCCCCATTTGATATCATTGTGAGATATGTTGTACTAAGTCATCGGCTACGTGTTAATATACTATGTCTAAACTGCCCCATTTGATATATGTCTTACTAAGTGAAGTCTTATATTATAGAGGGAGTACTGTATTGGTTATACATTACAGTCTCGTTAATCCGGTCTCCAATAATCCGGACGGCCCTAAAAAAAAATAGAAATTGCATTATTTTACTGTGTACAGGACACGCAATTGAAGTTTGCCGAGAGCAAAAATAGTTGAGGGTTCATTTGTCCTTGGCTATTTTTAGCGTGAAGAGAAAGCTCAGCCGAGGATAGAACGGGTCGGCCAATTATCTTTTGTTCCACCCCACAGTATTTCAAGGAAGTGACTCACTTCACCAGCTCGCCTCACTATACCTGACTGCAGACTGTCTGTTTAGCTATTTGTCGGTTTAACAGTCCCTTTTCGATTTGTATCTCGCTAGACGTCTGGAGTGAAATTTTAAGTGCGCACTATTCATTTACACTGTGGTTTCAATAGCTGAAAATGCTCGAAAATCTTTGTAATTTGACAAACTTTAACAAATAATTTTAATAGTGTGGGACACTAATGGTGTGTTCACAATTTGAAAATAAAAATAGTTAAGCACTTCAAAAATTGAATAAAGTCCAAACTTTTTTAGACTTTTTAATTCGTGACCTCAAAAAATTGCAATGCGAGAAATTTTTTTGTTTTTAGGGCAGGTGCGTCATGCAAGCAAGAGAAATGTAGCTGAAAAGTATAATAACACAAATAATTAATAACACAAATAACTTGTTTTCCTCTTATATCTATCTTATTTATGTAATAATTAGTCTCCTTATAATATTCTACCAACAATTATTTATTGTAGGAACATTTATATATTTACATGTATATCCTATTCATCTCGGGTTGTGGCTCGTTTTGATTCCGCTATCCATCTCAGATCCAAGCACATTTAAAAAAAAAAATAGGTTATTTTTCAATCCAACTTATTCAAATATATCTTTTTAACCAAATTTTTTATTCTCTCCCTTCTTCTCTCTCTTGTTGCAACATCTGTTATATTTTTATTTTGTTTCTTCTTCTTCACTCGAGTTTTAATTTCATGTGATTCATCTACTACTTTATTTCTTTTTCTTCTTTTTTTTTATAATTCAAATCAGATATTTTATATGCGCAATTTATTACTTGCTCTCTATAGTCTATTGAAACTTGCAACTAGAATATTTGTATTGCTATAAATGTCCCTTAAATAATTTTATGCTGGAACAGTATCAAATACAATTGCAAATATTCTAGAATTTTGATGTTTAAAGTAGTTAAAAGATTGGATAATAACATAATAAACACAACAACGAAAATGATCTTGAATGAACATGACATAATAACTTACGAGTATGTAACACTGTAAATACTTCATATGGAACATCTGGTTGACTAATTATATTGATTTGACATTATTAATTATTCATAGTTTTCCGTGTTCTGCACTAATATCTGGTTTATTAGAAACTGAAACACAATGGGGTATTGTCACTTGGGACGTCTTGTAGTGACGGGCCAAAAGTCCCAATCAATCAGTTTGAATATTAATGAATCTATTTGGCAAGGAACCGCTTGCTTGACCTTATAAAAATTCGCAACGTAATATAGCTTTCTAAAAATGCGAAAGTAACAGTTTGCAAATTCGTCTTGATCTGACCTTAATGAGGCCATGGAAATAACCACCTAGCAACGACATGTCATATTTTAAGAACCAATCCGAGTACAGTAAATAAAAGTAATTCCTAATAAGGAAAAGAACAGATAGCTTCCACGTGACATGAAATTCTTTAAAACCGCGAACACACCCAGAGATAGTCAGTTCTGAGGAAGTTCTGGTACTGTTCTGAAGTATATCTCCAGTAGACGCATCTTGTGTAGAGTCTGGACCTCGCATTGTTACTTTGAATCTTTCGTTATTTCGACTTCGACTTATTATGTATCTCCGATACATTACTATTGTCCGTGAGTAAGATAATATATTTATTGAAGAAATCATAATTTGGGTAATAGTTTGACATTCATTGTTGTAAACTGTCGCGCACTTTTATATAATTTAATATAATTAACTTCCTGAACCTTAAAGAGTTTGAGCATTCTAGAATCATTTAATTAACTGTTTTATTTAAAGGTATAGACTTAAAATTAAGATAAAATATAACAGAGTTAAAATTATTGTTTTTATGAATAATCTGTAATTAGACTGATAAGTCTAAGTATTTAAAATTAGTTACAATTGTCTGTTCAAATAACAATAAAATCATTATTCCTCGAAGAGAGTCTTTAATCTTTTCCTCAGACCTATTTTTGCAATATTGACGCTCTTGTTTGAATCTCCGGATACAATTACCAGTTCCTTTAGATCTTCAACATCCAAAATTTATGTATAGGTTTACCGCCTAGGCTAGGCCATTACATTGGTGGCAGCGGTGGGATTTTAGAGCAAAATATTAATGAAAAAGGTCTGAAAAAGGTGAAAAAGAAATTTTTTTTTTTTGCAAGTTTAAAGATAAATTTAATTCAGAGACATATAATTATATTGTTAAGTAATTATCAGTGAGTAAAATTAGAGGAAAGTGATTACTGATAAAGGTAAGCTCATAAGTATTCATGATATCCATCCAGGAAGCGGAGTTAATATTCGAAAATAATCGCGGGTAAAATATATGTAACAGTTTGTGTGTAGTCGACTATAAAGTCAGTCCGCAACGCGATCATTGGGTGGTTAGAAAATTTTTAGCTTCAGCGGAAGGTGACAGAATACCCTTAAACACAGAAGTAATCTGCTATTACGAGTGTAGTGGCTATCTCGCGAGTAAAAAGCTCGAACACCTTAGGGCTCGGGATATCTTTGTGGCTATAGCCAATAGGTACGAGATCGCGAGTAGCACCAGCGACGAAAATAGCGAAACGGGCGAAATTATCTCGGGTGTCGTAGTTTTGCAGTTCCCCTCTTGCTCTGATCGAATGAAAAGACAAGTTTGCAGATTCGTGGACACCATGGGACTGAAAAGAATATATGAGGAATCCGTTGATCGTTAATTTCTGAAACATAGGAAAATCGTGGTTCAATGTTAAGTTTAGAAAATTTTATTAAAAATAATAGATATATTGATTCCAGTTGTAGGTGTACAATTAAGAGACCTAGATTTAATTTGTGGTCATTGTATAAAGAAAAGTGAAGGTTTTTTACTGGTTACTTACGATAAAAAGGCTGGTTCAAGATTATTAAAAGAGTGGGTTTTCATAAAATTTTTATTGTATAATGGTTCAGCTTGGGAGTTGCCCGAGGAACGTTTAGGGTTGACTGACTACGCCGATTACTCGTTAAAAGTATCGGGACAGAGTATTCTTAAATCCGACGCGATATTCAAGAAAATCGTCGATATCTACGACGTAGTCGCGAGTGACTCATTTAGGGACACTACTGCTATCTCTAAGGGGCTAGTAGTATTAGAATTACCCCAAGACGCCGCGAAAAGGGACTACGCTATTAGGGATTTTACGGGTACGTTAAATATAAAAATTAAAGCCGTGAAAGTAAAATCGTATCAAGTCGACAGAAGGCGGAGGTAATTTTTAAACATCAAAATTGGGAACTTCAGTGGAAAATAGGTAATCTAAATTTAAAAAGAAAGAAAGAGACAGTGCTTTACGAGCCATATATGGACAGAAGCGCTTGTCGGCCATTCGGGACCCCGCCCAGTTCATTCAAGTCTGCACCGAGACAAATCGATCAAAATTTATGTTTACGAGTGGGTACTAGTAACGCTGTCATTACCGCCGTATATGAGTATACGAGCGACTCCGCTGAAACGCGAAAAACCGTAGTTCCGAGTATAGGTGGAACAGAACATATTTATGCCGTCCCTAAATTAATAAAGAAAAATTAAATGAATAGTGCGATCCGAGTACGACCGTTATGGACTAATGATAACGGTGTTAAAGATTATTTATTTAGGTCTGATGATTCAGGTACGTACAATAAAGTGTATGAATACAGAAAAATAAACGCGAAAATTGTCGAAGTTGCATACTACGTATTAAAAGACCAAAATAACCAAACCGAAATAGGGCAGGTAATTAATAGACCGACAACCAAATCAATTCGTGAATGGTTAAATGAGTATTTGGGTACCATGTTAGGGGATTTAAAATTTGTATCAGCATGTCAGGAAAGTGCATACATTATATTTGAGTACATAGATATCAACAGAATAGATATGTGTTAAATGTGTCATTACGTGGTCACTTTAATTCTATTTTTAGCTTTGTCAGTGACAATATATTTATTGTGGTCTCTTTATTTCGCAGGATTACTGAGATAAGATAAAATAATAGAATGTTCATGTACGTATTAGGTACAGTAGTATTTTTAATTCTGGCAGTAATGGGTTATTTTGTGTGGGCCATCCATAGAGTTAGCGGGTGCCACGCCTAAATGAGCGGAGCTCACGTGTATTATATCCCCGTACGTAACGCCGATATTTTGAATGAAGGCACAACGAGTTTGTTGCGTAACTTGATTCAACGAATAGTAGAAAGGCAAGTAAACGGTAGGTCTAATTATACTGACGAAGCGAACGTCAGACGCGTACGAATTATAAAAATAGAAATCGAGTATTTTTCTGAGTAACTTGAGTCAATAAATAAACATGTCGGAAAACGATCCTGCAGATGATGCTCACGAAGCCGAGTTAATTTTGTTAAGAGCGCGATTAGAGGCACTCGACATGGGTTGGACTAAAGATTTAGCTACGGCTTCGTTCGTAAGTGAATATAAAGGGGAGGCACAAGGAATCTCTGTGCATGAGTTTTTTCGTCGAGTTGATCAAGCTGCCTCCTTGGGAAATTAGACGGAGCGAGACAAAGTAAATATTGTATCTTTAAAAGTTCGCGGGGCTGCGGCGTTATTCTTGTCAAATCAGCCCGATTTAAATATAGGAGATGTAACCTATAATAAAGTAAAAGAAGCTTTTATAAACCGGTTTAGAGACAAGCAATGCGCCCAATTACATTATACAAATCTGCAAACGGCTAAGCAACGCCGTGACGAAAGTCCTGAGTCTTTCGCGGATAGGTGTCGAAAATTGTGTGCGCTAACCACACGGCGTAGTGAGGACCCTTTAGAAAATCGCATATTACAGGAAGAGGCCGAGAGACGGCTATTGGCCGCATTTATATCTGGACTCATTGGAATGCAGGGCACCCAAGTTTGCTACCGCATGCCGACTAGCCTAGCGGAAGCTTTAAATATTGCCATAGCAGTATATAACGCGGAAAGTGATGCACGAACCGAAAGAGCGCAAAAACCCGTGTTTAGTACCCTCATTACTTGTTATAACTGTCAAAGACCGGGGCACTTGAGTAAAGATTGTAGATCGCCAAGGCGAGGCAGTCACTTTGTTCCGAGTATCGCACCTAGGGAACGTTACGAGAGTAACTATCGCCAGTCGAATGACAGAGGCGCAGTTAGTAGGCCACAAAATAATAATTCACGCAATTTTGATAGGAACAACAGTTCACGGGGTTCAAGCGGGAATTCAGGCACCTATAATAGGAATGCTGATTCCAGATACGCGAGCGAACCACGTAAACTGATAGATATGAATAAAGTAGAGTGTTATAGATGTCACAAGCGGGGACATTTCGCCAATAGATGCTGGGACTCGGCAAAAACGAACTACCCAAACTCGCAAGGCGCACCGACAGAACAGCAAAAACCCTCGTCGTCCGTGCCGGGAGAGGGATGGTAAAACGTCATATAGTGCCAATTGTAGACTGCCCGTACGAAGAAAATAATTTAGACTTGGTAATTCGCGTACGAATCGACGGGACAGAAAGAATTTTATTAATTGACTTAGGGAGTGCAATTTCAATATTAAAAGAAAACGTAAGTAGCGCAAAACTTAGTAAAGCAGATGTATACGCCGCGGGCATAACCGGGGGCGAGCTGCAAATAATGGGAAATCAAGTGATAGATTTTTGTATTGGAGAGACGGTATTCTCTCAGACTTTTAGGGTATCACCATTAAACATCAGTTATGATGGCTTGTTGGGGTTAGACTTTCTACGAAAGTTTCAAGCATGTATTAATCTCGTGGAAAATAAATTAATTCTCCAAAATGGATCCCCCTTCTATGAAAGGATCGTGGTCCAGGTAAACAGAGTTAAAGTGTCACAACGCGGCGGGCAAAGCAAATTGATCACTTGCGAGATCCGACAAACCGCGAAGTGCATACAAAAAACGCGTAAAGCCGAAGGAGTAATAAAGAATTCTACTGAAATTACGTTAGAACCAATGTCGCAGACCTTGGTCGAAGGATGAGTTCTGTTGCGTGACCCACAGACAAATCTCTTAATGGTAGAACCGGTTTCGTTGCCCCAGCAGGGATTGCAGGTGGCAAGAACTTTGTGTAAGATTAATTGGGTTGGCAAGGCGCCAACCGCGGAACGAACGCGTAAGGTTAAAACGGTTCGGTTCCAAGACATATGTGATTTATGTAATTGTGTTATTAAAGTGAGGATCATGTTAAAGGCGCAGGGTAGCGCAGAACCTCAAAATGAATATAAATGTAGAAATTTTGTGCCGGAGGCACTATGTAAGAGTATAGCGAAAATAAATGAAAGTAATTTGTGTAAAAATTGTGTACGTAATTGCATGTCAAAGGCGCCGGGGTTAGGTGCAGCAATTAAAAATAAAAAGATAATTTGCGTAGAGGATCATATAAAGACATCAGGGATTGGTGTAATGGTCAGAAACGAAAACGTATTATGTGAGGAATTCCACCTGAGCCGCGCGAATAAATTGTTTCTGCAGAACAACGCGTTAGGCCGGAATATTAGTTTGAGTCAGGCTGGACGTTCGGATGAGCAACTACGAGCATCGATAGACCGCGTAGGGTCCGAGCGAAGCGATAAGCCTAATACGAGTTTTAATAAGACTGTTCGGGATGAACAGGAGTTTTGTAGTACGGTTCGAGATGAAACAATGTTTTGTAATGGAGTTTTGCGTGAACAAACGTATAGTAGGGCTGCCGGGATGGACAGACAAATCTAAGTAAAAGTAATGTTGCGAGTAATAATAATGTTAAACCAAGTAAAGGTTATGTTGGAAACGTCCAGTATGGACAATGTAATTCAAGTCGTGTTCGTTAAAATAGAAAAAACGTGTTAGTTGTAGAAAGTAAAAAATGTAAAAATTATTTGGAAGTTTGTAATAGAAAGGATTTAGTAGATAGTTCAATTATAAAGAATAAGGCAAGCCCGGAGGCTAATCTCCGCGGTAAAGTAGATAAAACCTCAAGTCGAGATAGCCGTGTTTCATATGACATTAGGCCTAACTTTAGAACTAATAACGCATTGTTAGATTTAAATAATGCGTCCGAACGTGAAAAGAGTAAAGTAGACTTCGTAGCAGGGAAAAATGCGAAGTATGAGAAAGTATTAGTCGTAGTAGCGAATTGTAGTCGCGAAAAGTTATGTTTAGCGAAAAATGTTGTTTTAGGAAATGCGGAATTTATAAATCAGGATGAAATTTGTGAAAATAAATCAGAACAAGGAAAAGCGAGTTTTAATAAATTAGAATCTTTGTCACAAGATGTTGATGTGCAAGGACTTGACCGCGACCGGAAGCGATGGTTAGCGCATCCGTGCAATAAAACCTCAGTAAATTCAATTAGGAAGTTGGGATCCGTTCCAACCCAGCCACAAGAGATAGAAGATGGGTTTTTGAACAGGATCTTAGAGCACTTAAGTGGTCAAGAGAGAGAAATAATTTTGCCAGTGTTAATGGAGTATAAAGATTTGTTTTATACTGGGAAAGGGAAATTAGGCTGTACAAGTAAATTAATGCATAATATTGATACAGGAGACGCGGAACCTATTCGTAGGGCGCCGTATCGCGTTCCGTACCATCAAAAGCCTATAGTAGATGAGTGTATAAGGGAGTTGTTAGAAAAAGACGTGATTAGGCCCTCAGATTCGCCTTGGGGAGCGCCAGCGTTAATCGTAGCAAAGAAATCGCCTACAGGGGAGCCGAAATATCGGTTCGTGACCGATTTTAGAAACTTAAATGCTGTAACCAGGAATAATAGTTACCCATTACCGAACATAAATGAGACACTTTCGTCATTGGGAAATTGCAAGTACTTTACAACTCTCGATTTAGCCGCAGGTTATTACCAAATAGCCATAAATCCTCGGGACATAGAAAAGACGGGTTTTGTAGTTCAAAATGGGCATTTTGAGTATTCCAAAATGGCGTTCGGATTAAAGACTGCTCCGGCTACTTTCCAAACCCTCATGAACTCAATTTTGTCAGGAATGACAGGAATTTTTTGTTTGGTTTACCTTGATGACATAATAATACATTCCCCCTCCATAGAGGCGCATGAAATGCACCTAAGAGATGTATTCAGTCGATTACGAGAAGCGAACCTAAAAATACAGCCGGAAAAGTGCGTTTTTGCTTCTGAGAGCGTGATATACTTAGGACACATAGTTACAAGCAATGGAATTAGGCCAGACCCCCAGAAGGTAGAAGCGGTTAAACAATTCCCCACACCGCGATGTGTAAAAGACGTTAGAGCATTTGTAGGACTAACCTCCTATTATAGGAAATTTATTGAAGGCTATGCGGACAAAGCCAGGCCCCTTACCGACTTAACGAAGAAAAATGCAGTATTTGGCTGGACTGAGCCACAACAAACTGCCTTCGAGATATTAAAGAATGCGTTATGTACAGAACCGGTCTTAGTCTATCCAGATTTCACTAAGCCCTTTATCGTATCGACCGATGCGAGTCAATTCGCACTTGGAGCGGTATTGTCACAGATGTATCCCGACGGAGAGAAACCTATCTCTTACGCGAGTAGAGTATTAAACAGCGCCGAGCGAAATTATGGAACAACGCAATTAGAATTGCTTAGTGTAGTATTGGCTACAAAGTATTTCCGTTGTTACCTATACGGAAGAAAATTTACCGTGGTTACCGACCACAGTGCCCTACGATGGCTATTTAATTTAAAGGACCCCTCCAGTAGATTAGCTAGATGGAGTATAATGGACATTGTGCACAAAAAGGGAAAGTTGCATAATAACGCAGATGGACTTTCACGATGCATAAGCCGAGACATTAACAAAACGAGCGAAAAATTAGTTGGCAAGGTAGAAATAAATCCGATTTGGACGAGGGAACACATTTTGCACGAGCAAAATCGAGACCCTTTTTGTAAAAAGATTTACTCACTTTTATCGGACGAAGAAAGTAACGCGTATATATTAGACAAGGACGAAATCTTGTATAAAAACGATGACGAGAACTATAAATTAGTGGTGCCGCAGGCGATGGTCAAACGCGTGATAGCAAATCACCATGACACGCCCTTCTCCGCGCATCAAGGTGTAAGACGCACCCAAGACTTAATAAAAAGTCGTTACTATTGGCCCAAAATGGGCAGGGATATAGAGATCTATGTGTTAAGCTGCGATTCTTGTAGTCGTAGGAAAATGGGAAAAAGAAATAAAGCACCACTCGGAGAATTTACTCCCGCTTTAGAGCCTTTCGAACTTATGTCCTGCGACATAGTCGGGCCATTACCTCTTACAGAATCTAAGAATAAGTACCTACTTACCTTTATCGATTATTTCAGTCGATATTGTGAGGCTATTCCCATCCCGGATCAATCGGCTGAGACGGTAGCAAAATGTTTTGTAACTAATATTATTACCCGACACGGGACCCCGAAGAAACTACTGACAGATAAGGGATCCAATTTCGTATCAAAGTTATTTAAGGAAACTTGTTCATTATTGCGAATCAATAAGTTAAATACAACGGCCTATAATCCAGGCTCGAACGGTCTAATAGAAAGATTACATCGAACGATAGGCGATATGGTATCACATTTCGTAGATAAAAGCGCTAGAACCTGGGACACATATATTCCCTATATAATGTTCGCGTATCGAACCACCAAAAACAGCGCGACTGGATTTAGTCCATATTTTATGTTGCATGGGCGGGACGCTCGACTCCCTTTCGATGACAACATAGAAGCCAACCTAGATTTACAAGGCCCCTTAGAAGACTTGCACGACAAAAGCCCATAAAGTCGCCGCAGAAATGACAAAACGAAGCCGCGAGAAAAATAAACGTTATTACGATAAAAACACGAAATTAGTTAGTTACAACGTAGGAGACTTAGTTTATATTTACAATCCTCAAATCAAACAGCAGGCAGGCTCGAAGTTTAGAAAACCTTTTACGGGTCCACACACAATAGAGCGCAAAATAAACGATTTAGTATACACCATTAGATACGCTAATGGAAAGACGGACAATGTAGGCGTGAACCGACTCAAGCGGTGTAGAGCTGTCAAACCGGTTAACGAGAAGCGCGTGCCGACATCTCGAGCCAGGAAAGTAAGACCGACTAAGGATGTTGACCCTGACAGTGACTCGGATAGTTTAGACGAAATTCAGCCGTTAGGCGAAGCGTATAATCCCCGTCCAATGTTAATTAGTACGTCGGAGGCGGGAGAGGTTATCGAAGAAAGCGATGACAGTGCAGATAACGAAATTAATTTAGAATTGACAGAACTCGACTTAGATTTAGACGATGAAGTATTTTCTCCCGAAGCGGCGAACGTAAACGATGAAACGTATATTATTAGTAATTATTTGGAACAACAAATAAACGAAAACGTTAATGTAGGTCAGGCTGGACCAGCCTTCAACACTAGGTCAAAGTCAAAAACAGACGCCGCCGTACCAAGTACGAACGCCAAGGCGTAGACAATACCTAGCGAAAATAATAATAAACGCCGTTAGCGATTGAAAGAGTAGACTCGCAAGAAATCCAATACTAGTCAATAAAATGCTTGTTAAGCGAAAATTAAATAACTTATAGGTTAACGCGAGTTAAATAACCACTAACAGAATAGTTAGAATCAGCGCATAACAGTAATACAAAACCCGGTGTTACAGATTTTCTTGGAGCGATCGTACGCGCGGACAACCTTACAAGAAGCGACATAGCGGGATGCTCCGCTAAACATTGCACTATAGACCAGGGATTGGTCTTCTTAAAAACTGATGACGTAATCGTGACAGGAGATTCCTGGAAAGTCGTCATCACCATAGAGTTACAAAAATATGACACTATTTTTGAATATTTGGATAAATTATTTGCAACAATTGAGCCAATGCGTAATTTTACAGGAGAGGATAACCTAGTACCTTGGATAGAGGTAGACCGTTTAGAGAAAATAACAAGGAAGCGCAAGCAAGACACGAAAGAATTCAAGTTGTTGCTAGCGCCAGAAACCCAAGCGAGCGAAAGGAGTAAACGCGGACTTATAGATGCCGCAGGCATAGCCCCAAAGTTTTTATTCGGTACAGCCACGGAAGGCAACTTGATAGAAATAAATAGCAAGGCGGAGGCCTTCTCGAAACGCGAAGACGCGATGATACATATAAATAAAGAACAGATTACTTTTATGCGACACGAGCACGCGCAAGTCACAGACAACGCACGAGCAATAAAATTGTTAAGCGCATACTTAGAAGGTATAGTTAACGGTACCATGGAATTCTATAATAAAACCATGACAGAGATACAAACTGTAAACACGCGAATATGGCGACACGCAAAAATTAGTTCTATCGTGCGGGAAATCGATCAAACCTTGAACCAAATTCAAACCGAAATGTTAATGTTGCAACAAAGTTTGGACGTAACCGCCAATGGAAAACTTAGTTCGAATTTAATAAAGCCTGTTATATTAAAGCAAATTTTGGATCAAGTAACGAGACAGTTAGGTAATCACTTATCTCTAATCAGTACCACTGAATTGGATCAAATGTATCTATATTATAGTTTGTGTGATGTACATGCTGTAGCAACGGACACTAAAATAAGATTAGTTGTAGACATACCTTTAAAGAATACAGACAGATTATTTCAATTGTACATTGTAAAAGCTCTACCAGTATACAATGCCGAATTAAAACAGTTCATAACTTGTAATGTTAAAAGCACTAATTTTATGATTTCTGAAGATAAGATATTTCACTCCGAACTTCAAGCAGCGGACCTGGACCGATGCAAGAAGGGCCTATACACTATATGCCCTGGGGACCTAGCTCTGTTCACACAAAAAGCGCCAACTTGTCTAGCTTCATTGTACTTTGGAGATACCGAACGAGTACAACAAACATGCGATCGAGTGATTGTGTCCAACGATTTTGCACCTGTATTACACAGGGGCCCAAATAAAAGATTTTGGTTATACAGCGTTTCCAGCCCAGTGCACACTACCTGGAGG
>JAGFPH010006912.1:48034-61558 GCA_018207615.1 Philaenus spumarius
TGTAACTTAAAACATGTGTAAATAGTAGACTTCTGTAATTCAGGATTACAAAAGAATTATGTTTGTTGCACAGTTAAAAAGAGTTTGTTAACTCTTTAGCTAATCTTTTTATTATGGAGATATTACAACAGAAATCCTCACATTTACTTTCAGTTACTTTGACAAAAAAAATTATTTGTGTTTCACAGATATTTTATTGTTAGTATCATATCTCGGTTTTTCCACGCTACCAGTCAAGGAGCTATAACTACTACTTTGATTAAGGGAACACTTACGCCTAGCTTGAATATTTATAGTTTTCCCTGTTTATTTTCAGACCAGTATGCTTCCACACTATGATTCAGCCCAGTCATCAAGCAGTTACAACACCAGTGGTAAGTTTAGTCTTTACGCTTTCTAACTGTTGTATTTATTTCATTTCATTTATTTCTATTGCTATTTGACAAACATATTGCATAGCAAGTATCACATCTATAACTATTTAAAAATTATTATTCTTATAGTTCGTCTTTAAAATACCTAATTGAAATTCAAATAAATATGGTAAAAGACTCTAGTTTAGTCATTTCAGTTACATCAATAACTGTATCACATCAGTCATTAGAAATTTTAACAATTACAACAAAATACATTTAAAACAGACATAACTCAAACGAAATGTGACTAGAGCACACTACAATTTATGCTGCATAACCGTGATGTGAAGGACACCTCTTCAGACAGAGCTACCAAAATCATAGCGCAGAATTTCTCCAACCAAGCAAAGTGACACAGACAAGAGCAATTGGTTAAGGCTGTATTTAAAAGAATTATATTTATCTAGTGTATTTCTTTTTTAGGAAGTTTACTAATAAGTATTGGCCTCATTTGTGACGGCAGTTTTCTGTAGAGATCTATCCTGTGCTGGTCTGCTTAATACTTGAAAGCATTTCTGGTGTCATAGCCATGAATGTCCTTATTCTAGATATGATTCATAGGACAGGGCGCAAGTCACCGTATAACGTGATTTGATGTTTTAATGTAACTATCTGAACAAAGTAATGTATTGTTCATGATAATATTACCACTTAATGCAAGTCGTTGAAGATAAAAGTAATATTTTTTATTTATATATAAAGCGTACAATCACCTTTATGGCTGATTGGTACAATCAAATGCATGGCTGATGCGAACTTCAGGTGTGCCAAGCTAGGCTTCAGGACAGCGTATTGCAAAGGATTATGTGTTAAACGTGTTCAGTAAACATCGAAAAGGTCTTCAATAATCAGAATTGTGCAGTTCCTAACAAACCTAGTAGTTACTTATAAATCTATGCGGAAGGATTTTGCTGAAAGTTTGGGATTAGAGGCTTTTGGGTCTAAAAAATTGATTGGTGTAAACCACTACCTCAGGAAAACTCGTATTTTTCTAAACAACTGATTTGAAAATTGAAAATTTTTAACATTGGGCTTATGGAGTTTAAAATAATTACATATTTTTATTGACTATAATAATAACAGTAATCAGCTGATAATATAATATTTCCATTATCAGCTGATTTCAACACCAAACGTAATTAAAACATTATTTTTGTGCTGTTATTAACCGTTCTAAAACCCTTTTCACCAGTTTCTTCATTCTTTATATTTCTATAAAGGTAATATAAATTATCCAATGATTATAATTATTATTTGTTATTTCTAAAATACATAAACAAATTCAGTATGTGATTCGTATTTGCATACATTTTTCTAAAAAAAGTAGTGAGCGATGCTTGTTAGTCTTTTAAGTGTAACGGGGCCCACTTCCTTAGGTCCAGACATTCTCTATAAGTTCTCTGTTGGTCCCTTACTAACCTAAACTACACTACGACATGAGGCAAAAGCAAGTATCAACCCCTTTATGACATTGAGTCTCTACGCGGACGAGTTCACTCCCAGACTGACTATTGCATACCGTGATGCGTTGAACCGGCATCCCCCTCCCTTAGTTAACTATGAACTCAGCAATGTTTTCTCAGCAATGTACCTTCTAGCAAATAATATACTATGTCTGCTGATAGTAGACCCTTTATTATTAATTATTATTATGAGGTGAAGGGTGCCCGTCATATAAGAAAGACAGTCATGATCTTTGTGCATCTCACTCAAACGTTATACCGTTAACCATAGTTTAAATATGTTTCTTTCACCGCTAAAATCATTTAAATTCAACTGTTATAAACACACTTGTTCTTATTAAATATAAAATCGCAGTACAGTGCGTAAATGTCATTCGCTTTGTTTATATTTCAAAATCTGTATGTTTACCTTAAGTGTTCAGTGTTTTTTAATGCCATTTGGATATATATATATATATATATTCATGATTGAGCGGAAGGTGATGGTCTTGTAAACTGTACACTATAATGATGGTCCATGGGACTCTTCATTTAAACAGGTTTACATAAAGATGCTATTGACTATAATATGTCATTTGGTTCATTTATAAGGATTTGTACACATATATTCCATAAAAAATACATTATAGTCGAAATTTTGGAACTTGATGGTCCTTGTGAAAAGAGTCTATCTTGATGATCCGCCTATAATAATTTATAAACTAACAGAACTTGATGGTCTACTATCCCTTTGAAGTACTGTGGGGGTAACAGCTCTGCTATTGGCTGACGTGGCTTGAGGGGAAATTGCCTGAAGGCAAACGCCTTGGTTTGTTTTGTGTTATTGTTTCTTATTAAGTTTTGATTTGAAAACAAATTACTAACAAAACAAACTGTTTAATTAAAACGCAACGCTTCCTTCGCCTGGTCATTGTGTAATGCTAAACAAGTGTGTGTTTAGTAACATGTTTTAATACGTTTTAAGTACAGTATTATATTTGATGACAAGAGAGTAGAGCCATTGACTTCATGGTTTGGTACGGATCTATTATGCAAAGGGGCTGCGCCCCAAATACGGGTATTGATGTTTATATAACCATTTTATAACTTTGTTTACACTGATTAACAATAACGTATAGCGGCCGACTTTATAGTATGGTTCGGATCTATATCGCAATTGGGCTACGTCCCCAAATACAGAAATTTGTATTTGCTGCTTATAAAGTGTAAAACTTGTCGGCCTATTTACATGACGTCCGAGTTTATCGCTAGTTTACTTGGTATTGTACTCACCTATTTTGCAATAGGGGCTACGCCCAAATATAGAAATTTAGATTTTCTGTTTATAAATTGTAATTAACGTCAATTTATTTACCTATGGTGGATCCTGGGTATAGTAGCCGACATCTTGGTATAGTTTGCCATCTAAAGAGTCATGCGGCTACGCCCCAAATACAGAAATTGTTACTTACTGCATATAAACTGTGCAACTTGTCACTCTATTTACATTTGATGCCATCTGAGTGTACAGGTAGTCTACATGGTATGGTTCTGGTCTATTCTAGAATAGGGGCTTCACCCCAAATACGTAAATTTAGATTTTTTGTTTATAAATTGTGAACAACGTCAATTTATTTAACTATGGTGGATCCTGGGTATAGTAGCCGACATCGTGGTATGGTTTGCCATCTAAAGAAAAATGGGGCTACGCCCCAAATAAAGAAATTAGTATTTACTGCATATAAACTATGAAACTTGTCACTCTATTTACATTTGATGCCGTCTGAGTGTACAGGTAGTCTATATGGTATGGTTCGGGTCTGTTCTAGAGTAGGGGCTACACCCCAAATACGGAAATTTAAATGTTTTGTTTATAAATTGTAAACAACTTCAATTTATTTACCTATGGTGGATCCTGGGTATATTAGCCGACATCGTGCTATGGTTTGCCATCTAAAGAGCCATGGGACTACGCCCCAAATACAGAAATTGTTATTTACTGCATATACATGTACTTTAATATTTCAAAAATATTTAGAAAAATGGCTTAATTGCTTGAGTTCTTAACTTAGAGCTACGTTCAAACTATCATTGTATATGATCGTGACATCTTAAAGACGGACAAAAATCGAGTTTCCAAAAATGTCTTCTAACTGGTTGTATGACTACACGACTGAATGCGACCTGGAACCCTTAGGGGGCAATAAATATATCTGCAGGGCTACGACAGCACAACGTTGCCGAATCTCATTAGCGGCTCAGTCGTATAGACGTAGTCTGCGCGAGGCCCCAGCCCCTAATCCCTCCGCGTCTACCTGCGAGGCTGTCTTGAAGAAAACTTTATCCATACCAGAACTAGAGACAAAGAGACTCTTCTAGCGATTATAAAAGAAAGAATTCTGCCAGGTACAAAAATCATAAGCGATTGTTGGAAAGCATATGAATGCTTAAGTGTATACATACTATTTACGTTTCTTCATATTATATAATTAGAATAAAAAAACTAG
Organism: Philaenus spumarius; assembly: GCA_018207615.1. Taxonomy (NCBI): domain Eukaryota; kingdom Metazoa; phylum Arthropoda; class Insecta; order Hemiptera; family Aphrophoridae; genus Philaenus; species Philaenus spumarius. The sequence continues at coordinate 52,400 of JAGFPH010006912.1, forward strand.
AGGACTTACCTAAACTGTTTAGTCACAGTATTTTGCCGATAACAGTATGATTATAATATTTGTATAATTATAATATTTCGTCGTATTATCACTTTATATAATTAGAATAAAAAAAAACTAGAGGACTTACCTAAACTGTTTAGTCACAGTATTTTGCCGATAACAGTATGATTATAATATTTGTATAATTATAATATTTCGTCGTATTATAATTACGAGAAAGGTGGATGCTCTTTAATAATGGTCGTCAACCCCAAGCGTAGACAACCCTGACAATCGCTCTCTCTCCCTCCCTCACACTCTCTTTACCCCGGTCAAGCCGTGCAGACTACGACTGCACGACGGAGCCCACTCGCAGCTGCACCACCGTCGTGTAGTCGTAGCCCTGCAAACCATGTAAACCGATGGCCCTTGGCAGTTTTATTGCACCGTCGTGTTGTCGCTTTACCCTTCTAACTATGTCTTTTAAAGTGAAAACATCTTTAGGCACGTTGGGCACTATTTTGCATGGAGTAAAATGATTGAACTCGCGTCACCGTCATCGTCACCACACGGGTACACTTTTTTTAAAGCTCAGACCGTTCTCTGCAATGATTTAAGGTTCCGGCGCATATCCGCAAATATTTAAGGTTACGCTGTATCTCCGCAATTGTTTAAAGCTCCACCGCATTTCCACAAATATTTAAGGCTCCATCGCATCTCCGCAATTATTTAAGACACAGTCGCATCTCCGCATTTATTAAGGCTCCGATGCATATCCGCAATGATTTAAGGCTCCATTGCATCTCCACAATTATTTAAGACTCCGTCGCATCTCCGTAAATATTAAGGCTCCGTCGCATCTCCGCAATTATGTCCATTAGAACATTAAAAAATTGATTTAAAATAAACGGTACCTAAAACTGGCACATACATTCTCACAAACATATTAAAATTATTAAACAGATTCACTGTGACTAAACTTCATAATTGTAGGAGGGGTAGGAGTGGTGATATTATAGCAGGAGATTAACTAATAAATATTATTATTATTAGACAGAGAGAAAACTATTCGATCGATTTCGAACAAATTTGCATGAAACACGTCAATTAGGCCTGTTTAGATGCACGAAAAAAGGGTTTTAAAAATGTTGAAAAACAACACAATTTTTGGCCAAAAAAACCACAAAAATCAGTTAATATTATTATTATTAGCTAAACGAGAATTTTTAGAAAGATGCTGTTTTTTGCATTTGTTAAGGGTACATTAAGGTCAACAAATAAGCCAAATTTTATCAAAATCGTTAAGGCCCATTTAATTATAAAAAAATAATAACTAATTTTTTGATGTTTTTCTTTTGCCAAAAAGGGGGTTGTTTTTCAAAACATTTTTTCGTGCATCTATATAGGCCTAATTGACATGTCTGGTGCAAATTTGTTCGAAATCAATCGACTAGTTTTCTCGCTAGCTTTGTATACAGACAGACAGACATTTTGTAAAAACTACTTTTTTGGACTCAGGGGGTCCCAAAACAGATATTTCCAAAAAAAATCTCAACATCGATTTTTTTGCGATCACTAGGCCTATACTATCTCTAAACTATAGTTATAGTGAGAAAGTAAAAATACTTCTTAATAACCCGAATATAAAGTTAACTAGGCGTATATGAAGCTAAAAAGTTTTCACTTCTAACGGCAGTAACACGGCTGCCAATATTTTACTATTTAGTAAATATAAAGAACGTTTTGACCTCCACAAGTTAAAACTAAATTTGAATTATATCCGTGTATGTGACCGTATGTGATATCACCAGAAAAATAAGTTAGAAAATTAAACATCAAATTCGAACGTAATTTACCTGAAATTAGAAATTAGAAATTAATTTATTCTTCCTTTTTTTTTTACAAACCTAGTAAAATATAATACATTCATAAATAAAACATAAGCATAAGAAATTTACATAAATTAATACATTAAAAATACAAAGGGAAGAATTAGGTACCCTCTATAGTGTGGTGCTTATTGCTTAGATGTAACTTGCAATAATCACCCAGTTTCGCCTTTGCACGAAATTAATTTTAAATATGGAAGACGTAACTGGTCGGTTCGTGCAAAAGCTAATTGCCCGTTCCCCAGAGGTGGATTATCTATTGTACCAGATCAAACTGTGTGCCTGTGCCGTTACCTATTCCGAAAACTAGCCAGCATTTGATGACGTTTAAACTATTGATACTCGAATAACGAAATATAATAATATGTTAATTCTACCGCGAAAGAATTGTCACCGTTCACGATACTCGACTTAGCCTGCAACTAATGTATTACGCACTTCTATCTTTCTCTACGTTACGCGGACAGTTGTTTCTTAATTATATCGACACGCGACTTTAGTTATAATTTAATTAGATAATTTATCAATAGTAATACCGGACTGAATTAGGTAACAATTTGAGAGAACTAGGCCTTCTTGGCGAAATGATGGTCTGCCTTCTTGCCTGCTTGAAGTTTCCTAGCACTCTGGTTTGGATATCAGATGTTGAACCGATTATCGGTATTGCGCATGCGCTATATCCTAAAGCAATGTAGCCAACTGTTAAAAGAGTAATTATGGTAGAGTTGGCTAAACGTTGCAATAGGAAACCTGTAATGAGGGTTACCTTTACTTAAAAAACAAAAATAAAATTTATTTTATCAGAGTTCTACAGAAACAAAGTTCTACGTTTTTTTTTTTTTTTTTCAAAAAAAAACGTAATTTACCTAAATGAATTATCAAAGAGAAAGCCGAGGGTAGAACACTTCCGTTTTTTAAATTAGTGTTACAAAATATAATAAAGGAATAATAACTAAAATATTGTGAAATTACTACTTTAAGTTTAATATGAATAATTAATGTATTAATAATTTGTAGTTACAATATGTACTATACTACACATATTTCAGTATGGTTTAAAATAAAACTAATATCTTCCGGTTTTTGAAGTGCATTTCATTTAGAAAAATTTTCACAAACGTAAGTCTGATCCTCAAAATGACTTTTCAAAACAATAACAAACTAAGTTATTTATAACAGTGACAGGGATTTGCTTTTGGATTTGACTAATTTCGAGAGAAGTTTCATCGTAATATAGTTTGTGTATTCAAATGGTTTGCTTAGGTTGTAATTCTTTTCTGAAACCATAAGTGTATATTATAAAACAAAAAATGATTGACAAATAAAAACCTTGAAGCAAGTACAATATGTTCAATTTACAAGAAGATGAAACCAGATTTTATTGATAGTAAAACTGCTTCTTGAAGACTCCAGAAAAGTACACATATTTGGATAATAAAGACTACGGTATTATAATACATCTTCAGCAAAACATTTTTTTCAACAGTATTTACTAAGTGAATTCAAACTAACAATATTTCCTACTGACTGGATAATAATTTATAGTGAGGATTAAAATGTACGCATTTCAGTGGGGATAAAATTCCTACCTTAATTGTCCTAGTTTAAAGAAAGGTTACATATATTATTGACAAAATCGCAAAAGTAAAGTATAACGTTGGAGTGAAAGTACATTGGAAGGGCGAGGGTGAGATCAGGTAACCTCGTAAATGCATCTAGCTTTATTCTCGACCATAAACAAGCCTACACAGACAAACCGACGCACAGTGGTCAGAGACTGGAAACGTTTTTCACTTCGTTAGACAGAGCCAAACATTCATTACATTTCTCACTTTCATGTCAATTGAATCATTTCTAGGATTTATAAGCTTGGGGAGTCGGATATACACTCCATAGCCCATTTTTACTTTAGACAAAACCAGAATAACAATACAAATTTGAGCGGCCCCAGAATATTTTTTTTATTGATTTATTAACTTTAAGGTACTTAAGAAATGATGCCTAAAGAATAGTTTAATACATTTTCAAGACATTTAAATTTAATGTAAAATTAATTAGATATGATGTAAAATTAGGAACAATTCAATTATGAATAACTAAGTTGCGCCAACTTGATTTGGAAATATTCACTACAGAAACGAAAATTGTAAGAACCAGTTACGTAAACCTGTGAGTCTTGTTTGCACCGCAAAAACATTGAGCAAAATCGTATTTTGTCATTAACTTTGCTCTTTTAGTACTCTGATTGCTTTCCATTACTGATTACTTACTAGGTTACCGTTTATCATGGTCCACACATAAAATTATTCGAACTTTGTTATTTTCGTAATTTATTTATAAAAAAAGACAGTATGCCTTTGTAGTCCTGAAAAGGAAGTGTTACAACACGAGTGCAGCGATGACCCACCCGCAGGATAAGTTGTTCTTTCTACCCTATATGAAGCAGAAAATACATCTTAAAGTACTAGCTGGAGGTAAAAAGTATTTTTCCTCCCAATGTGTACCAGGGTTTTTGCCGTTTTTGGGTGTTTAGTTAGATTAAAAAGCTAAACCTTAAAAATAATTCCATCAATATATTTCTTTTAAGGTTTAATTAAGATTATTTCAAAAATAACCCATACAATAGTCCAGCTCTAATAAACAAAGTTGTCAGAAATATTCTTATAAAAAGATAGAAACCGTATTATTTGTTCTGTGAGAAAGAGTGTTAAAGGAAACAGTATATAGGTTGAGGCAAAATTATTTAGAACAGCCTAAATAGGTAATCTGCCAATCGTTAATTAAACTTTATTTAAAACAATTTAATCTCTGAAAATCTAATTACTGTCTTTGTAATAGGGCCTACAAATAAAACATCGGAACGTACAGGCAAGAACATGTCTCCCTATATAGTTATATTTCTGTAAGTCTTAACATTCACAAACTAATAATTGAAATGGCATCATTATACAGTATTCATAAAGTCGCTTAAACCCCCTTTATTGTTTTTGTTATTCATAAACTTTGTATATATCTTGCGTTGCATAACAGAATCAATTTTTGGCATATCTGAACCTTTCTTATTTTGGGATTCTTGAAGGGGGTAGGGTGGTAAACAATTTCAAATATAAAGGTAGGTCTTGTAATCCACCATTGAAAAGCTTATTAAAGAGAAAGAGAATGGCGCAAACTAGAGTCACTCAATTTCAAAGTAGTTTTTGAGAATATAGAAAAAGTAAATGTATCTATTATTGAATTTTAAGGGTAGTTACTCCAATTCATTACTTCGACTACCATATCTGAAGCAAGGTCTGACTAAAACCTTTACAATAGCTATTTTCAGTTAAAGAAGCAAACTCAAAACTTTTTCTATGGATAATTAAATTGTATAAACTGTACAAAAACCAGGTAAAACCAAAAACAAATATATGAAAGAAAAAAGGTTTCAATAAATCTGGAAAAAAAGACCAGTATCGATAGTTAAGGCAAGCCTGTACACTACCAAGCAAAGGATTCATTTAACGGAAATTAAAAAGACCAGGAAAATATATGAAATTCCACAAAACCAACTCTTCTGTAAATGCTATTCCAGGTGCCTTTTGTTCCTCAAAGAAGCAGTCCCAGAACAACTAGAATAAGTGATAACACACACAATTTGGGAAAAATACTAATTTATTAGCTATTAACTATTAGCTATTTGTTATACATTATTAGCTATTGAAAATTTTAAGTCCTCATGCACTTAAGAAATAGTTTTTAGACAAATATTTAAATAGTTTTTAGACCCAATTAAATAATTTAGAATATAATTTAATCTAATCTATTTAAATGAAAATTGTGTTAATTATTTTGAACAATAATTTTAATGAAAATAATGTATTGGAAATAAATAATAGTAAAAAGGTTAGCAACATTGTAAATGAGGAAAAATTAGAAGTAGTTTCAGTAGAAAATAAACATAGTGTAAAAATAAAAGAGGTATTCTTTATGAACTACTAGGATCGGTAGTGAAACTGGTTACAGGAAGTCTAGATGCTCTCATTGGATAAAGGTATGACAAATTGATTAAAGATAATTAGTTATAAAAATCAGTAATAATATTGCAAATGAAATTGCATCATTATATTCACCTAACGCTTTTGTAGTACACATGTATTGTCCAAAAAACACAATAACACAAAAAATAAAATCTCATAACTAGTTAAATGTAAAAAAGTAAATTTACAATTTGCAGCTGTATTTTGAAGAAATTTTACCAAACTAAAATTTTCGCAATAAATCGGAGGTGAATCGCTCTTCCTGGTACACAGCCACTGTGTAGGCTAGAGAACGACATCCTTAAAGATGCGATATGTTTCGTTGTGCTATCATTTAGCGTTTAATTTATTGTGTTTACAATTAAAGTACTCACTAATAGGTTTAATACTTCAAAAATAAACGTTTAAGAAGTCAAAACTACTCGTAGAATGTGCATTTGACATAATGACTAGTAAAATGCAACTATTAAAGCTATATCGTAGTTAATCTGAGCCATATATTATTGTACAATATAGGCCTATTGCTTTGTAAAATAGTCTTGCAATTATGTGCTATCATTGGACGTGTCAGGTAGTTTCCAATGTGATAATGGACTAAGTCACTCCATAAATTCAATAATAAAAACATGACTACAAAATAAATTATAAAATAAATAAATAATTGTATTTTAAGAAAAAAAACGATGGCGGACAAAACTATTAGGTCTACGTTCTGTTGAACAATACACTTGTAAGAAGTTAAACCTACTTTGCAGTAGGTTTTGGAAGAAACATTTAACTATAAACCCGTTTTCTGCACGTAGACGTTCTCTACAATCAATGCATCAAATACGTTTTACTTTTATATAAAAAGATTCGTGGAGTCAAGTTTTACAAATTGTTTTCAAACTAACTTCATCAAAATGAAGTTGTCTTTATAAGGTTCCTTTGCAAGTATAGTTAAAACATAACATAAGAACCTAATGTAAAATTATGAAACCATATTGTAGAAATGTTAACAACACCGGTTTGTCGGTAGAGTAGGGTGACTTAAGAAATGAATTTAATAATAGAATTATTTCTGACCCTTATTAGGGGGTGGCAGCCCCTCGACCCTAACGTAGAGGTACATTCACTCTAACAACATTGTTTTGACAATGTTATTTTGTAGAATAGGTCTAGACCTATTCTACAAAATAATTTGGATTTTATAAAGTTGGAATCATGAAGGTATAATTGAAGACATACGTAAATGTTTACTGTAAACAATTTTCCTACTTATATGAAATTGCTTTAGTGGGAATTGGGTTTAGTATTTTTTGTAAATCAATAATAGGCCTAGTACATTTGTTGCAACATGTTTGAATGAATATTTTGGTGCTATTCTGTGCTAAAATATTGTTGTGTTTGCTCAATTCTAGAGACTCCAAGAAGCAATTTTACGATTTAGTTGATCAAGTTTCATAGTATTGTAAATTGAGCATGATGTATTAGTTGCAAGGTCTCTGTAATATAACAAATATTTTAATTTCAAAAATATAAACTAACTATTTAAGAACGAAAGGAAAACCAGAAATTTCTTTTGGTACATGTAGTCATTTGAGTTAAACTTTCCATGCAGTAATTCTACGTAATAACTTTTTAAAATTGTTCACACATTTCATTTTAAAATTGCTGTTATTATCACATTATTATGTACGCTTAAATTACATTTTATCTACCTTATTTTGTATGTGGATGAAACCATGTTAAAAAGTTAGGAAACATTTTTATAATTTTGTAAACTGGTTGTCAACCTGCTTCATCGTATTGTTTGATCTGAGATATGGATCGAACAGCATGAACTAGTCTTTACCAATTGCAAAATTTTGTTTCATATTCAAATAGAAATCACGACTATAATAGAGCTGATGGTATTTTGATATACGTTAAACATTGTATGCACTATGAAACATATTGCGTAAATTGTATTACTGCAGACGTACTGTAGCTGCGGTTAATGTGGCAGAATATAGCCCAGTCAATAAAGGTTTTGTGTCGGAACTCTTTTTGGAAAAGCTGATTTTTTCAAGGGTGATAGACTTTGATTAGAGGATCATTTTCCTAAAAGTCCCCAAAAATTCCAATGGAGCTTCCCCCCCCACCCCCTTTAAGTTTAAAAATTTACACATTTATGCAATCGCCAAAAGTTTGTTAAAGTTGTTTTATTTACAGTTTTATTCCCTGATAAATGTTCTACAACTTTTATTATAAGATAGTTTATGATAAGTGCAGAAGTTTTTCCGTGAATTAACGAAATGTTGTAAAAAACAATATTTTTTAGCCACCTATCTAAGTTTTTGCAAAACCATATTTTTATTCGTCACCTAATGAAAAAATGCTACGGATAAAAGTTGTAGCACATATATTCCTGAGTACATTTGTATGTAAACATATACAATTATGTGTATTACTCTACTAGTAACATAGAAAACAGTAGCTAGGTTTTGAGCGCGTGAGCGCCCGGGAGTAGGTGGGCGTAGGCGAAAGGTGCGTTATCTCACGTACGTCTATTCAATTAGAGATTAATATTGAAATTACAACATCTATTTTTAACACTTATAATCGTACTAGCCTATAGTGTGCCCACCTTTATTTTGTAATTTAGTAAATAGTTGTGTATAATCAAAATAACATTAGAGTGATATGTTCAGTAAAAGTTGTTTTTCTGATTGTGTCATTATTGAAAAAGGATTTGAATTTTATTCATAATTAATTATTGTACACACATTTGTATGCCAGTTTTAGTTCGGTGGCTTTAACCTAGCCTTGTTATATCAACCATTCCATTATCCACCACCTATGCACCCGCCGTGTCCCGGACTGGCCAAACTGGCAGCTGTTTTAAATTACGAACTACTGTCTAACTCATTGCATTTATTTTGAATACATCGTTGTTACCAGAAGGGGTTTTTGATACTACGTTGAGAAGGGGTTTTTGTATCGATCTTAGCATTTTTTCCACAAAGAAAACAATCACCTTTAAAATCAAATCGCTCTTCGGTACTTCTTAAAACAATGGTGGCAATGATGAGGTTGAAGGTAAATTTATATTAGGAATCTCCGATTTTCTGATAGTTACTACAACTGTTGTCGGCCGTGTATAGTTTAGTCTACACTTTTTGTGGTCGGTTATTTTTTGTTGACCTTTTAACTTTTCACTTAATCCATCTTTGAGTCTTAAACTGGTTTCAATAATAGTTTTTGGCCCCTTCTCAACCACTACAGTATTCGTTTCTAATTGTTCCCCACAA
>JAGFPH010006913.1:0-10163 GCA_018207615.1 Philaenus spumarius
GGTGCTCGCTAAGAAAGAGTTTAAAAAAAAAATCTAAATTTTTTGGGAGGTTTCGGGGGGTCAAAGTTACTAAAAATCCCCATAAGAAATACATAGTGTAATATATTTATTGATATAGGAATATATTTTTTGTTAATATACATTTAACTTTGATTTGTCCATCCGTGCAAAGCCGGGTCGGGCCAGCTAGTTAAATTATAAATAAAAGCCATAACAGTAATAAACTTATACACATGTTTATCTAAACAATCTCTCTATTATATCAAGAATCCTGTTAATCACGCAAAAACTCTGAGGTCACCGCTACCGCCACCGCGATCCAATTACCTCTGACGTTATCAATCGTAATTTTCGTGAAAACAAACAGAGTATACAATAATCTGTTTGCATTTGATTCGCGTAGTTGGTTGGCGAGAGGAGCGAGCATGGGTCAGAGCCCTGTAGTAATCTAATAATAACACTTATTTCAACAGCAAACATTCATCCTTATAATTATAAGGCACGGAGCTCAGTGTATAATCCGAGGCCTCAAGGTCGAGGTGCAAACTTGCGAGCGGAACGAAACACCGCAACAGTCGAAGGTGGAGGCTGAGGTGCAAACAAGTTCTGTTAATACATTTCGTACACGCAGGCAGCTATTCGGCGCCTTCGGTAGTAGAACAATTTTCCAAAACAAGTTTTGAAATCCTAAATCACATAAACGTAATTTCGGAAGTTCGCTCAACCCACGTCAGCGGCGCAGGCAAAACTGAAAGTGCACAAATTCTTTGCTAACCGAGGCAAGAAATTTGTCCTGATAATTTTGGTTTTAAAACGGAAGAAGGGAGGGATAAACTTTAAGAGTAGGGATTTAGGAAATTCCAAAAGATTATGTCATTCCAATGAAGTGAGATGTTTGTGACCTTGAACGAAATACTCATTTGATTCGAAGGTTCATCTAGAATACGCTTGCAAATAGTTGCATAAGGATTTAAGTTCTGTTTTGCATAATTGTGTAATTATATGTAAATGCCAAATTGTTTGTACAGAAACTGTTTGAGGCACGTGTGCGTAAGTTTAACGCCTACGCAAGTCTTCTGCAATGTATTCGGTTTCAAAATTATAGTTGTTTAGGCTCGCAAAAAGTACTGCTGACATACGCTTAAGGGTAAAAACAGATTTTACAGAACTTGCGCACCATGTGGTGATTACCTTAACAATACACTTTTATGAGGAAACATAGTACATGTGTAGAATATATAGAAAGAACCTTTTCATTCTTTCCATGATGTTTGCACTAGATAAGGAGTTGAAAACTTATTATTTTAATAACTGTGGGAAGTACTTCGCCCGTATTTTGGAATGGCTGTAGTTTTTGGTAGGGGCAACATAGAGACCTGTAGTTTTTGCCATTTGATTTCTTTTTTTATGCCCTTTAAAATGAGTGGTCACATGATGGGGGTTTGCATTTGAAAATGTTAAGTTTATCCCATTTATCCCCATTTAGAATAGGGGGGGGGGGGGATGTTTAACCACCTAAAAAAGTAAAAGAAATGTTATAATAGGTATGGTCAAAGTCTCTCATTGATATCTCAGGCCGTATAAATTATATCCAGGTGTGCCAGGACATAAAACTCACCCTGTAAGTCTACTATTTGCAGATCCCTTCAAATGTCTGTGTTTTTTTTAAGTGAAAACTTCTTTAGGCGCGTTAGGCACTTTTTGCTTGAGGAAAAGGCATTGAACTCGAGGGACGTCACAGTCACTGTCACCACTTGAAATCTATATGTATATAATACAGCCGCGTTGGGCACTTTTAAGCGTGAAGAAAAAACTTTGAAATCGAGGGACGTCACCATCACCACTTGAAGTCTTTATATAATACAGCCGCATTGGGCACTTTTATGCGTGAAGAAAAAACGTTGAACTCTAGGGACGTCACCGTCACCGTCACGACTTGAAGTCTATATATATTAATACAGCCGCGTTGAGCACTGTTATGCGTGATAAAAAAACTTTGAACTCGATGGACATCACCATCACCACTTGAAGTCTTTATATAATACTGCCGCATTGGGCACTTTTATGCGTGAAGAAAAAACGTTGAACTCTAGGGACGTCACCTTCACCGTCACGGTCACCACTTGAAGTCTATATATATATAATACAGCCGCGTAGGGCATTTTTATGCATGATAAAAAAACTTTGAACTCGATGGACGTCACCGTCACCATCACCATTTGAAGTCAATTATATATAATACAGCCGCGTAGGGCATTTTTATGCATGATAAAAAAACTTTGAACTCGATGGACGTCACCGTCACCATTACCATTTGAAGTCAATTATATATAATACAGCCGCGTAGGGCATTTTTATGCATGAGGAAAAACTTTGAACTCGAGGGACATCACCGCCACCGTACACCGCCACCGTACACCGTACATCACCACTTGAACATTGACCTTCGTGTACATCGAACCTCGATTTTAATAGCTGACTGGTACGTTCGGTCAGGTAAATAAGGAACACATGTTTTTTTAGCTGCCGTACCAGGTTAGTTCAGATAAATAAGTAACACTTTTTATAGCTGTCGTTCCCGGCTTCGGTCAGGCAAATAAGGAAAACTTTTTACAGCTGTCGTACCCGGCTTCTGTCATGTAAATAAGGAACACATGATTATATTTGTCATACCAAATTTTTTATAGCTGTTGTATCCATCTTCGGTCAGGTAAATAAGGAAAACTTATTACAGCTGTCGTGCCCGGCTTGTAACACTGTCATGCAAATAAGGAACAGATGGCACTTTTGTCATCCGATTTGTTTTTTACTAAATAATTTTTAACGGTTCAATCGTTCTTTTCAAACTTTAAAATACCCTGAAATACGTCAAGACCTAGTTAATGTGAAATAACCAGCTTACTCCGTTTCAAAATGGCGGCTATTTAAAATTTGTTGACACAAATAACTCAAAAACGGAAAATTTGTATTAAAAGTGTCAAACTTGTTGAAGTGAAAACTTCTATAGCCGCACTGATTTTTTTTTAATTTGCTGGTGGTGAATCAGATTTTACCGTCACGCTCTATTCCGTCACGCTTTTTCCGTCACGCTCTACTATATATATAGTGCACATGTGTATATAGCAGAGTATGTACCTCTGAAATGGATATTGTGCTTCCTCATTTCATAAATTGTGTTAAAACAGTTTAGTTGGTAATACCTCTGAAATGGGCATTGTGCTTCCTCATTTCACAAATTGTGTTAAACAGTTCAGTTGGTAATACATATGAAATGGACATTGTGCTTCCTCATTTTGCAAATTGTGTTAACATAGTGTACTTGCTAATACCTCTGAAATGGACATCATGCATCCTCATTTTGTAAGTTGTGTTATTTTTATCTAGTCACATTTAAAATTGAAATCTAAAAAATTTAAAATAACAAAAACAAGATTGTTTAATTTTATTACAATTTTCACTTCTGTCGGCAGTCCCGTTTTTTTTTTTTTTTTTTTTTTTTGTACACTTTCGATTAATCAAATCCACAGTCTTCGAACTAAATCAAATTGCCCAACAATCTCCTTGATTAAGACAGAACGTTCAAGTATATCACCGAGGCATTATTGTGAAATTGTACGACCATAAACGGCTATGTATATGTCGCGGAGGCTATGAATTGGAAATTCGAGGGTGGCATAATATTAGCTTACATTACCATCTCAAGTAGCTTGGCGTCAAGAAATATCGAGGGTAATATTTGATAAGCAACCGCTGTTTGACCCTGAGGACAAGGGGTTGTTTGGTGTCCGCGTCGTCATTAAATTTAGATGTCCTGCAAAAACAATAATTAATCCTGGAACAATAAATAACAATAACACGACCTTGGTAAATCTCACCCTCGTTAATTCTTTTCACGAATTATTTTGCGCGTTTCGGAACCGTGACACCATTTTCAAGCCTTCCTAAATTGATACGATATTATAAACTGCTGCTAGGAATATTTAACAGAAATGTGCACTTTGGAAAATGAAAAACATATATACAGGGTGTCCCCGAACTCTCTGGACCCATTTCGTGAATATGTTCCTGGGATCCAGGCAAACATATTTCACAATATAAACATGGGTCTACGGTGCTTATTTTTTTGTCTGTCTGTCTGTATGTGTTTTTTTTACAAAATACTTACAGTTTTTGGAAGTAGAAAGATATTGAGCTCAAGCTTTGTATACCTATTTGTTGCGTAACCTTTTATCACTGTACGAAAAATTATAACATTATTTTAAATATTTCAAAATGGCGGCCATTTATAATTTTTAATATCAAATATCTCAAAAACCGCTAACTTTACAAGAGACAAAAAAATTGCTTTTTTAAATGGCAAACACAATTGTTTTTTTATTTTGTCTGTAGCTCAAAGGATAACAGAGATATTGACAAAAAAGGGAAAATGCATTTCTTGGTAGTTGTCAACAATACCCGGAATTACTCTAGAAACAAAATATTTTAAAGTTATTATGAGCTAAACTAATAAGTTATTTGCATAATGTTTCGAGCACTTTCTGAGCTGATTCCACTAGCAAAAAATAATAAACATGTTCATATATTCATAGGTCTGGAAATACTTCGTTAGAGAGAGCTGGCGAACGAGAGAGCGGTGACTGTGCTGTCCCTCGAGATCAAAGTTTTTTCCTCGCGCATAAAAGTGCCCAACGCGGCTATATTATACAGAGTGTCCCCGAACTCTCTGGACCCCTTTTGTGGATATGTTCCTGGGGTTCAGACACACATATTTCACAATATAAAAATGGGTCTACAGTGCTTATTTTTTCGTCTGTCTGTCTGTATGTGTTTTTTACAAAATACTTAATATTTTTGGAAGCAGAAAAGATATTGAACTCAAACTTTGTTTACCTATTTTTGCGTAACCTTTTATCACTGTATGAAAAATTAGAACATTATTTTAAATATTTTCAAAATGGCGGTGGTTTATAATTTTTAATGTCAAATATCTCAAAAACCGCTAACTTTACAAAATTACAAGACACAAAAAAACTTACTTTTTCATTAACAAACACAATGGTTTTTTATTTTGTCTGTAGCTCAAAGGATAACAGAGATATTGACAAAAAAAAGGAAAAATATATTTGTTGGTAGTTGTCAACAATACCCAGAAATACTCTAGAAACAAAATATTTTAATGTTATTATGAGCTAAAATAATAATTTATTTGCATAATGTTCCGAGCACTTTCTAAGCTGGTTCCACTAGCAGAAAATAATGAAAAAAATCATATATTTATAGGTCCGGAAATGCTTCGTTAGAGAATTACAGCTGGCAAAACATTTCACCTTTGTTTCAGATTACTCACAGAAACGAATCACTATTGAAATATTTAGGGCTTTAATTAAGGTGTCAAATTTAATTTAATTTACGTAAAATGAGCAGATAAATTTAATAAGATAGGTCAAAGTTCTGTAACTGCAGTAATTGTTGCGATATTTGACCCAAAACGCAAAATTCGGTCTTAATAAACAGCTAATACTTTTATTTGTAAACATGGTCACATTGTTGTTATTTCTCATTCGATTTTCTTAATTAGGCTACAGTTACATTTGCACTTAAAAGGTGGATATTTTATAATTCAGTAATTTATTTTTAAAGATTTGAGATCTGTGAGTAATCTGAAATACGAGTGAAATCTTTCGCCAGCTCTCTCTAACGAAGCATTTCCATGAATACCTAGAAGCTCTCTAACTCTCTAACGAAGCTCTCTAACCTATGAATATATGGACATTTTTATTACTTTTTTCCTAGTGGAATCAGCTCAGAAAGTATAAACAAACATTATGCAAATAACTTATTAGTTTAGCTCATATTAACTTTAAAATATTTTGTTTCTAGAGTAATTCTGGGTATTGTTAACAACTACCAAGAAATACATTTTCCTTTTTTTTGTCAATATCTCTGTTATCCTTTGAGCTACAGACAAAATAAAAAAAAACATTGTGTTTGCCATTAAAAAAGTAATCTTTTTTGTAAAGTTAGCGGTTTTTGAGATATTTGATATTAAAAATTATAAACGGCCGCCATTTTGAAAATATTTAAAATAATGTTCTAATTTTTCATACAGTGATAAAAGGTTACGCAACAAATAGGTATAAGCTTGAGTTCAATATCTTTTCTACTTCCAAAAATTGTAAGTATTTTGTAAAAAAAACACATACAGACAGACAGACGAAAAAATAAGCACCGTAGACCCATGTTTAGATTGTAAAATATGTTTGTCTGGATCCCAGGAACATATCCACAAAAGGGGCACAGAGAGTTCGGGGACACCCTGTTTAGTTTTTTACTTTTGTGAAACAAAATGGCTATTACTCTTTAGGCGAATTAAAATTATAGTGATATTAATATGCGTAATATAATTGAATCCCTATGTGTTAATAAGACACAATATAATAAATATAATGTTTAAACAATAAATTATTAACAACCGGCAATAATATTTAACTTTCATTTCAATTTGACACTCTTCGACTCTTACCTTCGTGTTTACGGTATAAAATTGCCAGGTTTTAATTGTTGAACATTTTTAGCAGAACATTAGATAATATTTCGTGAAAGAATAAAAATTATCAGACAGTTTTAGTTGATAACTATAAACAAATATTAATCAAAAGTATCAATGTGAAACAGTCGGACTACTAGGGTAGCCATTAGGGTGCAATCGATGTGTAAATAAATTTCGATTCAAATGGTAGATGTATTCTAGAGACACACTTGTAACGAATCGGTTAATTTGACATAATATGGGAGCTTAAACAAGTTTCACTAAGATGAAACAACATTTATTCACACTCGGAACACTTTGTAGTGCACAACTTTTGAACCAGGCTTTAGATAGCTAAGTTAATGATCTAACCTTTATCGTTTAAACGAAAAGAAAAAATGACGATCGAAGTTAAAACCAGTATTTCAACAAAAATATTCATTCAAACTAATCTGACTTTACTACACTTTAAGTGTTTAGATGAGCAAGGCTAACAGGTGGATGTGTTAATAAAAGTGAAGTTGCTCGACCAGTATAGTTTTCAACAAGACTTCGAAATGTTCAGTCCTAATATAGACGTAAGTGAAATTGAATTTACTTTACGCTAAAGATATTTTTGACTTAGTAGGTAGTATTTGTATAAAGTGATGTGTTTAGGGCAACAAATACAAAATTTAGAATAAATATTAACTTTAAAGTCAACTTTAACTTATTATATTAAAAATGTGATAGCAGAAACAAGATTTAATAAGATTAATTCAGATTCAAATATGGAAACAACTTTGTTCTAAAATTGAATATGTACTTAGTGGGTTTTGTATGGACGTATTGGGTGCGTGTATTTATTGGTGTTTCAGAGTACATTTTCTAGGTATTTATTATCTACAATAATCTATACTAATATTTAGTAATATTATAAAGAGGTAAAATTTTTTTGTTTGTACGTAGGGGGTAATCTCTGGAACTACTGAACCAATTAAAAAAAAAAAAAAAAAAAAACAGTTTACTAATAAAAAGCTACACTATTCCTGAGTAACATAGGTTGTAATTTATTATGATAAAAACATTTTTAATTCAATATATGTAAATTTAGTCGGAAAAAATTCTTAGGTTATTCCTAACCTGATGAACCAACACATGAATTTACATAGCAACCGATTGAATAAAATAACAGATAAAACAGCAGTTTGCTCTAATATTTCCATTAACAGCTGATTTCAAACTTTGAAGCAATTATTTGTATTTCTAACTTTTATGTTGTTTTTATTTACGTGTGGACCTGAGCCTTGCTGGTTCTTTTAACCTCCATTATAACTGCTGTTATAAAATGTACGAAACAAAATTTGATTTGAACAATTAACATTATTTACCATTTTAGCTTTGAGGTTATTATTATTAATCCTACACCTTTTTTTATAAAGAAAACATAACATGATTAAGTGTATAGAAGGTATTTATTATAACCAGTATTTGTGTGTGTGTTTGTATGGAGTCAGGGTCATGGTTGTGTAGTTACTTATTTAAACCAAAACTGTACACAAAATATACTTAAATGTATGTGAATGTCTGTACAGGGTGATTTTATAGAACGGTCAGAGATACAAAGTCAGTTATTGGCCAGTTGTTCGCCGTCAGTGAGAACCTTTGAAAACTTATATACAAAATACCAAAACCCCGTACCGTCCTACCCACCTCCATCTCAAAAATGGGTGTAATTGGCGCATATGGCTTGCGAGACATCAAATCGAAGCCCTTTAAAATCTATGAATTTCTGTTGTAAGGAAATAAAAATTGTCTGAAGCGTTCGTTCGCTATGTTCAAAATTTGTATTTCGTAAATTTTATTTTATGTAGATAGGTTATCGCATCATGAATATAATAATTAATTTATTACGAAGTGCAGTATTTAAGATTGGATAAAGTTAAGAGCATGAATAAAAAAATCAATCTATATATATAAAATCCAAATACCACTCACTGACTCACTCATCACGAAATCTCAAAATCCACCGAACGGATTGGAATGAAATTCCGCATGCAGCTTCTTCTAGGGCCATAGGTGCTCCCTAAGAAATTTTGGGGGATTTTTTTTTGGGGGGGGGGGGTCAAAGTTAGTAAAAATCCTTATAAGAAATACATTGTATAATATATATTTTTTTGTTAATATACATTTAACTTTAAATTTGCCTATCCATGCAAAGCCGGATCGGGACAGCTAGTGAATAAATAAGAGAAGAGTTTACTTGATAACTGACAAGAAAAATAAGAATTTATGCCTTCGATTGCAAAATGCACACTCACTTTAATTTCTTTACTTGTATCCAAAGGTGGGTGAAATTGTTCTCGGATTAACGTACAAATGCGTTAGATAATTTTTATTCGATTACCTCAGAAATTCTTGTTTTATAAAGGGTTTTAATTAGATGTATCACAAGTCATAATATGTGTTAATGTAACCACGATGGCCTTGGTTGTTAAGGCGTCAAAGCTTTATCAATCGTCATGGCAACCATCAATGGAAATGTTCCGGGTTCAATTCCCATTGACCCCGAATAATTTTCTAAAAATGGTTTCTTATTAACAGACATCATTGGCTGTGGTTCGGATTCCACGTAAAACTGTAGGTCCCGTCTTCATTAGCCTTAAGTGCAAAACAGCAGGACGTTAAAAAAAATATATAAAAAAAACGTGTTAATTAAAAATTTTTGACTTGATGTGATAGGAGTGGGGTTGAGGTTGACGTTAAGATTGCAATTTTGGATAACTCTTTCCCTCTTTTAAATTTGTATCTATACAGGGTGATTCACGAAGTTATCCCCACACTTATACAGCTCATTCTACTAGTAAAAATAATGAAAAAAGTTCATATAAACATAGGTCCGAAAACGCTTCGTTTTCTAGATACCCGCCATTTTGTTTTTTTGTACAAAATAATTCATATCTAGAGAACGGTTTTACTGATTGAGTTCAAACTTTGCATGAAGTTTAACCTGACAATGATATACCTCAAGAAAAATAAACGATTAAATCCAATCATGCGTTTCAAAATGGCTGCTGTTTGAAAATTTCAAACCTAAATTACTCCAAAACCAATTAGTACACATAACTTAACTGTTATCCTTCATCCGATTGTTTTGACAGTTACACCATCCGAAAGGGAATCAAAAGGGCTACAAAAAAGGTGTCTTGAGATTTTTTGTTAAAATGTACGGTTTTGGAGTAATTTAGGTTTGAAATTTTCAAATAGCCGCCATTTTGAAACGCATCATTGGATTTAATCGTTTATTTTTCTTGAGGTATATAATTGTCAGGTTAAACTTCATGCCAAGTTTAAACTCAATCAGTCAAACCGTTCTCTAGATATGAATTATTTTGTACAAAAACAAAATGGCGGATATCTGGAAAACGAAGCGTTTTCGGACCTATGTTTATATGAACTTTTTTCATTATTTTTACTAGTAGAACGAGCTGTATAAGTGTGGGGATAACTTCGTGAATCACCCTGTATATATACAGGGTGAGTTTCTACTGACACCATTAACTTCGCCAGTGTGTTCTACTCACTAAATGGAATAAAAAAGTTCATATGGACCCATGTCCGATTCTCAACCGTTTGGCTGTAGTCGCGTATTTTG
>JAGFPH010006913.1:10263-35386 GCA_018207615.1 Philaenus spumarius
AACCTGAGCGCGTCACAAGTATGTGTGTCATCGTTCTTCCAACTTTAACTGTGTAAATTAGTATACATAGTTTAAGTACGGAAATAACCATTACTATTATCATTACTCGTAAACCCCTGTGAAAAATCACAGGCAGATTAATTAAATACACATCAGAATTACATCATTAAAACAATAAAAAATACAAATTAAACATTTTAAAACAACAAACTAACTATGTTGAGGTTGACTTTTAACTCGGTAAATGTGTACAATTAGTCCTATAAGTATTATTTAGATATGATTTTATAAAACTGTAGGCCTATTTATTAAAGTCTTGTATTTATATACATTATTATGTATCAAAATAATAATAATAATAATAAATTGCTTCTTTTCATATTGATATATCAAATGATTTAAAAGTTACTAATATTATAATGAAGAAACAATATGTAGAATATGTTTATATGTTATACGAAGATGTACGAATGTTTCCGATGCCAAACGAATGGGTATCCCTTCTTTAAAATTTGAATGAACGAATATACTGGTGATTGAATGTTGTTTTTATATTTATCTTATAACTTCAAAGAAAATTGTATAAAGAATTATAGCCTACATTAGTTCTTAATTCATATTTGAATTATTTACATTAATTTAATTTATTATAATTAATTTAATTTAATTTAATTTATTTATGTATTATATTTTATTTTATTATTTAGTTCATTAATTCATATTTAAAAAAATTAACTTAACAAGACATAATATTATTGATTGAAGTTGTAAACATAATCACAAAGTATAATCAATGAATACTTAACACTTATAAGAAGTGAAACCGAAGTGCTTTTGAGGACGACGTTTATGAGTCACCGAGTAAGCCTACTTCACCGAGAAGCCAACAGGTTTCGCTAGCGTCAACGTGGTGGACTGTACTTTTTTCTCAGACTCGGACTGTACATTTTTCCCCAACTTGGACTTTGGATCATTGACCCACCATACCCCGTCAATTTCACTAGTGCTAATTTCTAATGTTTGGGATTTTGTGTTGACACAGTAGGTTCCACCCTGGTGGATGGCTATGGTTGTTTTTTTTCGGTGCGGCAGTACTCTATGCAAATTCAAATATACTTAAAAAAAACATTAAATGTCATAAAAATACACAAATACTCCAGCACAGTTTAGAGAGAATTCCTTTCACAACCAAGTCGTATTATGTGCATGTACAAAATGTGCATATTTTAAAGTTGTATGCATTGATTTATTTGGTACTAGCTGACCCAGCAATGCTTTGCTATTGCTTAATTTGAAACTTTGAAAGCCTGTAATTCGTATCCCTGAGGGCCGATGTAAATTATAGACTAATGGGATTCTGCTCATTGCTTGATTTACCTAACCTAAAATTATATTCATTTTTTGATCCAAATCAGTTGTTGATCAAAATCAGCTGTTTTAAGTTTTTCATACGAACAGCTGTTTTTTGTGCCCCTGATAAAATCAAAAGAAATATTTCTTCTTCTTCCTTAATATTGACCTTCCATAAGATTAACATTGAAACTTTGAGGGCCACTGGGGCGTAGTCCTAATGTCCTATGACTTCGGTAAATGGCCTAAAACCTTCCCAGGGTTAACCTGTGTTACTATGCAAAATTTCAAAGCAATCGGATGGACGGTTTGGTAACGCATAAAGGACAAACATACAGACAAACGTACAAACAGACATACATTGAATTTTATATATATAGATTTAATTAAATGTAAAAATATAGAATGTCTTTGTTTTGCCTAGTGAAATATGCATTCTTAACATGCAATTTGTATTTTAAAAAGTATTTTAACGATCATGTTCATAAACATTTAATAACATTTTCTGAATTACAGTATGTTGTATTGTAGTTTAGTAGAAATGTGCAATTTTTTTGGTAGTTTGTTTGAGATAGACATTAAATTTACAGTTGTGTAATTGTAATCTTGTTTTTTTTAGTCATAATTGAAATTATAGAAATAAATCATTGAGCTTTCAATTTGATGACTTGAGTATTTAAAAAAAACATATTTAACTTCAATAATAGTTTACAAAAAAATGGTTTTTATATTAGGACAATTTGCTATTCTAGTAAAATGAGAATCAAGAGAGGATGTTGAGTTTGCTTTATTTTACACAATAATTTTTTAATTAATCTCATATTTTTTTAATTTCATTGACACTAATAAAATTGGGTATATATTGTTTTCAATATGGACAATTTCAAGAGTCTGTGCAGCCTATCGCAATATTATATCTTTAAAAATAAGAGCTTTGTTAAATGCAAAGCTGAACCAGTCGGAATTACTTTATTTTTGGGCTTAAATTATATCTGTCGGCCTATTTAGGCCTTAAGGGGGCACTACCCTGTCAGCCATATTGAATCTGATTCAAATAAGAGCAATGCTATAGAATAAGTAATTTTTTCCCGTTAATTCGTGGAATAAATTTAAAAATTTGGTTTCATTTTGAAGTACTGTCGTATGCGAATGTTGATTGTTGAATACATTTTCAAAAACCGTTTTATTGTTTTCATAAACGTTTGATATAAATAGTAAAAAATAGTAAAGTTTATTAATCTTTTACTCAGTTGCAAAAAGAGATATTGCAAGAAACCTAAGCAATCAACACCCACAATCTATTTTACTTTAAGAAAAAAATACAGCTTTCGTTTTTTGACAAAAAATATGCTTAATAGTGAAGGTATGTTTTGGTTATTTAACATTGCAATTGGTACAAAACTTCGCCGTTTTGAATGTAGGGAGCCGAGCCTTAAGGGCCAAGTCCAACTTGGCGATAGGCCCACAGACTCTTGACACTACGATATTTGTCTACTAGGGTTGGGCTGGTTGGGGGTGAAAGAGAAAGTTGTTTGTGTGTGTTGGCGAGAGAGACAGATATATTCGCAGCTCAGCTGTTGCATTCCTCACTCTCGGCAGCCCGCAAAAGACTGGTGGCGCTCGCAGTGAATTCTCGGCAAACTACCAACTAGTATTCCCTTTTAGTGCCTAAGCGCTTCTTATAAGTGTTAAGTATTCATTGGTGTAATCCAAGTTAGGTTTTCTTTAAGTATTACAGATGGTCGGTGAAATCAGCTGTTTTATATTATATTGTTACCCTCAAACTTACACTTGCTTTAATGGTAATTGATTACCATCATAGTGGCATTAATATTATTTTTATCATACTGATTTACACGCGTTAAGTCCGTAAAGTGTCTCTTTATTGTAGTCATTCACTACTTGTTCAAAAAGTCAGCTGACTCAATAACCAGCTGACTACTTTTTGGTACTGAATCCTAATAGCTATTTGCGTATCTAGGGTGCAAAGTTGAGTTTTTCGCACAAAATAAACATTTGACATTGTTAAAGTTTATTGAGGGTGACTATGTAAACTTTGCACCCGTAATACACACAACGTTTTTCCTACAGCTATTTCAAATTAGTGTTTTAGTTTATAAAAATATCTATTTTACTAAACAAAACGTGTTTACAGTGGTTGGTACCACAATAATCAACATTTTCAGAACATAGCCTACACCAGCTGTTTACTTTTATTGTACTAGGACCAACAACAGAACTGTTTGCGTAAACAATGCATTGCTGTGCTTTAAAATTACAACAGCTGTTAATTCAGAAGGTTCGGCTGTTTTACAACAGATAGTAGCACTGTCGCACATCGGTTAGATCGCGTTTAAAATATATAGACAAACTGATAATTAAGTGCTAGTGTGATTCTAGTGCATTATTATAAACAATATCGTTAACAACTTATAAATAAAGTGCCTTTTGCTGCTTGATCGCTTTTACATGTGCTAGAGATTTAAATATACTGCACTATACTCATGAGTGTGGACCTGGAAAGAACGCAACCCGCACGGCACAGTGCATTGGTTTTGCCCTGCAACTTATTTTAAATGCATTTCTAAAAACATCGGTCTGCATCTTTTCTCTTGAAACACGGAAGTTCTCTTTATTAAAAATTAGTAAGTGTGTTTAACAATAGTATTGAAGGATGTTACCGAGGTGATCCACTAGGATTTGAAAGTCGGCTTTTCTGAGAAATCAGAAGGTTGATAGTTCCGCAAAACACATTAGTGACGTGCTAGTACAGCCGTGGCCAACGGCACCAGTCTTAGCGCCTGTAAATCTCAGGTCCACACTCGTGAGTACTACACAGTAGGCCTACTATTACTGCTTCAATGAATTATTATTATTATATCACCGACATATCTCGCTCAGGAGTTATAATACGAGATTGCCACAATTAGGTACTAAGTATTACAGTTTCGAAACGATAAAATCTAAACTAGATGCCTATTAATGTTTTTTAAAAACAAAATGTCGAGTAAAATGTAATTAAAACTTCTATTTAAATTTTGGTAACTTCTTTATTTTCTACTTTTTGGCACAGAGAGATCTCCGCGCCGCCTTCCGATGGGTGTCGGTCGTACAAGTATACTACCGGTTCAGAAATGACTTATTTTACGCTATTAATAATCAATAGTTATTTCACTTTATTTTATCACGGTGAACTCTTACATATCGCTTCTCCAATTTAATCTAAAAATTTCAAAATAACTTAAAATGACACGCTTGGTTCCAGTATCCAGTATACACCACCACAACCCTTCCCAACCATTCCAAGTGCCACTGTCTTAATCAAATCACTACGCCCACTGCGCGTGCGCTAAGATAAAGGTCATCGCTACCACCCCCCCTACCCTACCTAGCCAATCGCAATTTCCATTAAAAAATCAGAATATAACAGAATATGTTTGCATTTGCTATGTCGTAAATGTAAATGAAAAGCTTCGAGTCACCTTGGAGCGATCAGTTAACGTCGTCTATATAATTTTAGTAAAACTGCTTGCGACGCGGAACCCTGTGTGCGCGAGAAACATGCACTTCTCCGAAGTATTTTTATTTTTAAATTAAACAATACAGCTCAAAATTAAGTAACTCCTTGTTGCACTCTATTGAAATCGTGTACAACATCGAATGAAAAGATAAAACCGCCTACAATGTTAAACACACTTTTTTTATTCAAAGTTTAATTTTCCAGGTAACGATTTGGTTCAAATTTGGTACACATGTTGGTTGTCCACGTCGCTCGGACGAGTTCGTTAACCGAAAACTTCCAACAATCGGAAGCACGGTTTTTGACAGGAAGTAACTATTTTTTTGAGATTTTTCCTACGGGAATGTATTTGTTTTTGAGGTATTTCTACAAATATAAATGTAGGATGTTGTTCTGAACATTTTGTTTTTTTACGCGGCCTTATAGCTCGCTTGGTTCATCCAAAATCGATCAAAACGTAAAATACCACAGAATTACTCGGTTCAAAGCCATGTGGTGGATTCTACCGTGGGGTTGGCGTGCGAAGCACGCAATGCATTGTGTATTGAAGATACTCCCAATACGGGGGTTAGCGTGCGAAGCCCGCAATGTTTTATGTGTTGAAGATACTCCCAATACGCGGAATGGCGTGCAAACCATTTTGCAGCTATTCAGCACCGTCGTGAATAGACCTATTTCCCAAATTGTTGGTTAAAACCCTGAAACATAGGCATATAAACTTAATTTTTGAAATTTTGCTCAACTCACGTCAGCGGTTCGGCTGCGTGGTCGAATTATTATTATTACTTGGATGGTTATTTAATATACAATGTTTCCTCTTTATTATATAAAACAACTAAGTCTTTCGCACAAACCTCTGGCCTTACTGCACATGCGTCAGAATCCAGGCCTTATATTCCCCCCACCACCCTTCCCTATTCCAAGTCCTTCTGCCTTAATTAAATCTCTAGGCCCACTGCATATGCTAAGATCCAGGTCACCGCTACCACCACCACTCTACCCAGATCCAAGTGTTTCTGATCTAGTCAATTGCGATTGCCGTAAAAAATCTGAACATACAATAATCTATTTGCATTTGCTTTGCCGTAAGTGTAAATGAAAAGCCGTGGAGGAAGGTGAGCAAAGCGATTAGGGAAGGTCACCTATATAATTTTAATAAAACTGCTTGCGATACGGAACCCTTGTGTGCGCGAGAAACATGCACTTCTCCGTTGTATTTTTATTTTTAAATAAACAATATAGCTCAAAACGAATTAACTTCTTATTTCACATTATTGAAATTGCGTACAAAAAGATAAAACCGCCTACAATATTAAACACACTTTTTTCATTCAAAGTTTAATTTTCCAGGTAACCGGTGCTGGCAGAGGACTAGGTAGAACGTTGGCTATCAAACTCGCCAGAGAGGGCTGCAAAGTCGCCTGTGTGGATATCAACGAAGTGATGGTAAAGGAGACAGCGGACATTATCACCAAAGAAGGGCACACGGCTTTGCCTTATGTAACCAACGTGGCAAAGACCGAAGACATCGCTAAGCTAGCGGCCAACGTTACCAAGGACTTTGGACCGGTCGATGTGCTCATCAATAACGCGGCACTCATTTACGTTCACCCGATTTTAGACGTAAACGACAAAGAACTCGAAGGAATCGTCAGCGTCAACTTCCTAAGTCACTTCTGGGTAAGTGTGTTTCAATAAAAATAAGAACTTACAATACAGACACATATGCAGTTTTGACGAATAGGCTTACCAAGATAAGATACCGAGTTGAAAGTTGTTCAGAAATACATTAATTACAGAAACTTGTTCACAGGGTTAATATACAGGGTGTTTGAAAAGTCTGGAGACAGCTTAATATCTCAAAATGTACGAGTCTTATGAGATAGAAATAAAAGCAGTTATTCACAGCAATAAAAGAACCACTTTTTGGTAAGTTTGAAATTTTGGTCCGCCATCTTGGAATGAACTTAATTTTTTTAAATGGGAAGGTGGTCATGTGATACATCATTTCGATGCAGATTTTCAAGAGAAAACCAACGGTGAAATTTGCACATCTTTAACCGATTAAAAATGGCGGCCAAAAACGACGAAATCGTGTTTTCCGATTTTGCCCCATTTTGCTGAAGCCTACTATATTTTTTTAAAATTAATTCTTCTTCTTTATGGATTCAGAATTAAATAAGCTTTAAAACGATATCCCACACAACAATATTTGGGAGTATTTAAAAATGTTGAGTTATAGCCATTTTGATTTTTTCAAAATTGATTTCGAGTGGTTCAACCAGATACAGCTAAATACTTGTAAAAAAACACAAGTAAAGTTAAAAGTTAATAAAATTAAAGTAAGGCAAAATGAAAAGCAGATCTAGTTTTGTATTAGAATGTGAAAAAAGTAAAAGCAATTTTTAAATAAAAGGTGAGAAGATTCATACCTTTTATGAGCTATAAAAACTCAGTAAATGGTTTAAAATAAATATTTTCATACAAAAATAAGGTGTCTAAAGGTAATTGTAAAATCTCAACCAAGGGTATTTATAAATAATTAATATAAAAAAAGTAAAGTATTCCAGGTAGGTAAAACATGGGGGCTAAAACCAAAGATGATTATGTGGATTTACACCATGATTACTAGACCACTAGTCGCCTATGCGGCGGTAGTATGGTGGCCTAAAGCAGTTCAGAGTGTTGTCGGTGAGAGGCTGGATAGTGTCCAAAGGATAGCTTGTCTGGCTGTCACGGGTGCTATGGGGTCGACTCCGACGGATGCTTTGAATGCCCTCCTGGATCTCCCTCCTCTTCGAGTGTTTATACAGGGACAGGGCAGGATGGGGGCGTACAGACTACTACAGCAGGTAGAGTGCTGGAGAACAAGATGGCTTGCGGTAGGCCACTGCAAAATAAATCAGGTGGTCTCTAAGGATGTTTTAAACATGGCGTCAGACCACATGATTCCAAAACTCTCTATTGAGAAACACTTCAAGACAAAAATCGTCTATAGGGAAGAATGGGAGTCTGGAAGGAGTTTATACGACGAGCAGGATATAGTCTGGTTTACAGATGGCTCGAAAACGGAGGCTGGAACAGGGGGTGGAGTCAATGGGGTTCAACCTGAGGGCTCCACTGTCCTTTATCTAGGCAAACATGCTACTGTTTTTCAGGCAGAAGTTTGTGCGATCTCGGAATGCATAGAAGAGAATCTTAGAATGGGATACAAAGGTAAGAACATCCTGATTTTCTCTGATAGCCAAGCAGCGATTAAAGCGCTAAATTCATATAGAGTAAAATATAAAGTGGTTTGGCACTGCCTCTTGGCATTGATGAAGCTTAGCCAAGGGAATGAGGTTTCTGTGTGCTGGGTCAATGGGCACTCAGACATTGATGGTAATGAGAGAGCAGATGAGCTAGCCAGGAAAGGGTCTGAGTCTCCTCTTGTGGTCCCTGAGCCGGTGCTTGGGATTTCCTATGGGCATGCCAGAGCATCGGTTGAGATGTGGATGCAGGAGGGCAAAGACAAAGCCTGGAGGGTTTCAGGAACAGGTGGACTTGCCAGGAAGTTGTTCAAACCAGGCAGGAAACATGCTGAAGAACTTATCTCGCTAGGAAGGATAACATGAGATGGGTGGTTGGCCTATTAACGGGTCACTGTCCCTCAGGAAACACCTACATAGAATAGGGATTGATGAGGAGAGTATATGTAGGAATTGCGGAATGGCTGAAGAATCGGCGGAACACATCCTTCTGGAATGTGAGGCTCTAGGTAGAGGCAGAACTTTCACCCTAGGCACCCCAGAGCAGGAAAGGGAAACCATCCTAGGAAACCCAATAGGTAGCATCTGTTCCTTTATGAGGAAGACAGGTATCACTGGGTGGGAGTAATTAGGAAAATTAAAATTTGGTCGACGCCGGCAGGGTTCTTTTAGGACCTTGCAACCCATAATAAAAAAAAGAAAAAAAAACGTATTCCAAAAATTATCAAACTTCATAGACCCTAAATCCACGCAAATTGACAGCGCGTCAGAATAAAACAACGGCTAACACCTCAATTCTAAGAAGAGACGATAGTGTGAGAAAATAAACTTCCCGACACAAAAAGGTAAAGATTTTTCCACGGGAACAACTTGGGAAAACCGCGGGCGCGTCCTATACGCGAACGGAGCATCGCATGGCAACCACTCGAAATCGAGGAAAGAGAAGAAAGTGTGCGCTAAAAGAAAAACTAACTCGCGAAACCACCTCCCTATCCTCCTCCATGTTAGCTTATGTACCTTTTTATAAAAAACCATTAGAGCAGATATGAAACTTTTACCATTATTTCCTACTTCTTTTGACAACATTTTCTCCAGAGGATTTTGTTATATATTAATTTATTTGTTCGGTAAAATTTGTTTCATAATTGTACATTTTTTAAACGTAAAAGTTCCCATAAAATATTTTTTAACTTTTTTGTTTTTTGGTATTTGTGAAAACCAACTGGAGTGATTATGTATAATAATGCCCTACATATGTGTGCAAAGTTTCAAAGTCCTACCTTTAACTGTTATTGAGAAAGGTACATTTAGTAAAAAAAACACTGTTTTCGGAGAAATGGATTTATTTACAAAACACAAAATAGCAAATCATAACATATTATATGATATGTAGCAATATCGCGCTTGCATGGTTTCAGAAAAACATTTTTCTCTTATCTAATGCAAATGAAATATATCTTATGTTATATATAAATTTAAAAAGCACAAAACAAGCTACAATAATCAATAAAAATAAACTATTTTTAAAATTTTTTGAGGTCTGCTCCGCTGGAAAATGGGGCTAACAATTTAGTGAAATGAGAACGCGGACCACGCCTTGTTAGTTCTGAAAGGGATGTAAAGGGCTCCAAGAAGCTTAATGGAATATTTCTGCGATGTAAAGAATAACTTGCGCTGCTACGCTGTTACGCTGCTACTAGGTATATAAGACATTATATAGTCGACTTAGTAAATTTAACCGACGTATAAGCTACGTATAGTACTACGGAAAATGTTACAGTGTTCAATATTGTCAACTTAACATACAAAAACTATTACGAAAATGAAACGTTTTGTTACGCTATTAGAAGAAGATCTTAGGAGAGTTTAAGGTTCCCAGAACTATGGTAACGACTGGACCACCAAATGGAACTGAATAATAACAAGAAGACCACATGGACCATTCTCGTCAATGAACAGAACAACAGTGAGGCAGTAACCGACTACAATCAATCTGCAGCGACACCGAAAGACGCCAGACCTCGTAGAGCCAAGATCTTACGGAAGCAAGCTCGACACCACCCGCCAAATCGGGAAATCCAGGAGTCATCTGTAAGGCAGTTCCGAGTCCAGTGCCCCAGAAACCGAAGGTCTGTCAGAACAAAAATACGTTGTTCCACTTTTCAAATTGCCTGAGTTAAATTCAGTAAATTTATGGATACTGGGTTGAGGTACATTTTATTGGTCAGGCTTTATGTCTTGTTTAAATTGCACATAAAATAATATATTATTAAATTAAAATCATTTTAAAAGAATTAAATAAGTTTCATAAAGGTAAAGTCGTATTAAATAAATTAATAACTAACAAGAAGTTATAAATTAATTAACGAGGTAATACAAAATAAACGGTTCTGCTTAAATTAAAAAAAGTTAGTATTTTGTTAGAGACTTAAAGTTTATTTAGTTTTGTAGTGGGAAGGAATCCATGGAGGTATTTTATTTTAACATTGTAAATCAATTTTGAATTAATATAGAATTGCAAATAGAATTATTAACTTACCTTGTTATTGATACATCCTCATTCTTAATGTTTCCGATATTATTATAGATAGTAAAAAGGGTTTGATCATAAGATTTTTAAGGAGCACAAACAAGGGACAGATTATATTGTCAGTTCCAAAGTACTCACGTCTCAGAGATTCACAAATAATAACTACTGAGCTGAGCATATTATAAACTAACTTTAAAGTGAAAAACTGGAAACTTCTTATAAATTATAACTGTTAGGGTGATTATAAACATAGTTATCCGAACCAGAGATTTATCGCCTAGTTCTTCCAGTAGGTGGTATTATCTCATTACCTTGTACGAAAACCCTTATATTATATAAATTCAAATTAAAAAATAATTACAAATTGACGTTCGCGAGAGAACGATCAGTAAAGAAATTTAGTGTTAAATGCAAAGTTGCCGAGCCTAAAGTGGACTCAAACACAAAAAGCGAGTTTTCGTAACAATATATATATAACAATTTTAAAGACATTCTAAATCGTGTTTTAGGAACCATGATCGGTCCACATTGACCATTCCCGACATTAGGTCTCACCCTAAGAATCAGTGAAATCACTATTTCGACTATGGAATTTTTATAATCATGCAGGATAAGTGGTTGTTTCGAAACTGAATACAAATAAAGTACATATTTTAACTTTACCTTTGAATAAGAATAATATTAATTCACTAATTCGTCAATAAACCGATACCTTAATAGGCCCATTGTTCTGCACAAAAGTATCTGGCAGTACCACTCCAGTAAAAGCAACTAACTCATAAGTATAATATAACTAGCTGCCCGATACGGCTTTGCACGGATAGACAAATCAAAGTGAAATGTATATTATCAAAACATATATTATAAATATCAATAAATATATTACATTATGTATTCCTTATGGGGATTTTTAGTAACTTTGACCCTAACAAACCTCCCTTAAAATTTCGAATTGTTTAAACCCTTTCTTAGAGAGCACCTTCAGCCCTAGAGGATGCTACATACCACATTTCGTTCCAATCCATTCGGTGGTTTCGGAGAAATCGTGATTTAGTAACTTTGACCCCCCCAAACCCCCCTAAGGTTTCGAATTTTTTGAAAACCTTTCTTAGTGAGCACCTATGGCCCCAGAGGAAGCTACATACCAAATTTCGTTCCGATCCGTTCAGTAGTTTTTGAGAAATCGTGATCAGTGAGTCAGTGGATTTGGCTTTTATAATAGACTAGCTGGCCCGACCCGGCTTAGCACGGATAGACAAATCAAAATTAAATGTATATTAACAAAAAATATATTATATCAATAAATATATTACACTATGTATTTCTTATGGGAATTTTTAGTAACTTTGACCCCCAATCCCCCTAAAATGTCGAATTTTTTGAAAACTTTTCTTAGAGAGCACCTACGGCCTTAGAGGAAGCTACATGCCCAATTTCATTCCAATCCGTTCGGTGTTTCTTTTTAGTAACTTTGACCCCTCAAACCCCCCTAAAATTTCTAATGTTTTAAAACCCTTTCTTAGCGAGTACCTAGGGCCCTAGAGGAAGCTACATACCAAATTTCATTCCAATCCGTTTGGTGGGTTTTGATGAATCGTGATTTAGTAACTTTGGCCCCCCAAAACCCCCCCTAAAATTTAGAATTTTCGGAAACCCTTTCTTAGTGCGCGTCTAGAGCCTATAAAGAGTATAAGTGCAAAATTTCATGTTTGTAGGCCTCGTGGTTTTGGAGAAACTGTGATGAGTCAATGAGTCAATGAGTCAATGGTATTTGGCTTTTATAAGTATAGTTAACAGCAGTTTACCTTCTAAATTCTATGAAAGTACATAAAACTGCTGACAGTACGGAACCGTTTCGTCCTGGTATTGCACACACTTAAACCTAAATGAATACTACTTCTTTCAGATGATAAGAGCTTTCCTGCCCTCGATGAAGGAAAGAAACTCAGGACACATCGTTGCTATCTCTTCCCTGTCTAGTCTCACTGCAGCGGAAAACATCTCGACTTATGCATCTTGCAAGTGGGCAGTAACTGGTAAGTCATTAGAGTAGTTCTGGTTTCACAGGACAAAATATAAAATACTTGACATTGTTTCTGATTTGTTCGGAATGTTGTATCTTGCTTCCACAATGTTGAAGTCAGATGTCTAATACATTCAAATAGTAGTAGTAAATAGTAGACTCTGTGCATTCAGGTTGGATGCCCCCAGTCGTTGATGTAAAATTTGTATAAATTTGAAATAATAGATAGAGTATGGCTACTAGAAGCAAATCCTGGCAAAACTGTGGGTAGGATGACATGCATTTACCCAGACCTCTCTCCTGAGCTGTACTGTTTGGCTCACCTCTCACTTGCATGCAAGAGAAAAAACACTACCGACTATAACATTCTCCCTCTTCCCCAAGGACATGCACTGCAAAGAGCGTAGCAGCATCTATTGAGCTCCATAATGGTTGCAAACTACAATCTAAATCATAAGGTAAGTTGTTGGAGGCAAGTAATTTGACGAATCCACCGAATCGTCAATCGAAAAACGATTACTAAAATGAAAGCGCCTCCCGCAGACGGAGTTACTGGCAACCATAATGCAAGCCACCAATCCGTGGTTTTAAATGGTCATCATCAATCGACTTCACTCATTAAAGGGATTTTACTCTGGTTGTCTCTAGGATAGGTGCACATACTAAATAAAAAGTAAATGTGTGCGATCTAGACTTAAAATTACTTTCTAGGCCTAACCTAAAATTATTGTATGTATGTTGCCGTTAAGGCAGGTAAAGTAAATTAAATACACACACAATAAGTTTAGGTTAGGCCTAGACTGATGAACCAACATTTATGTTTATTGAATGTATTTCAGAGCTTGAAATACAAATCACTTATAAATAAATTATTGAGCTTGATTTGTGAGACGACAACTTGGTATACTAAACTTAAACAAAGCATACGCGTTCATTAACTCAAACGCGTTTTAATGACAATGTCGCCATCTACATAGATGTAAGCCATGCATCTTTTAGTTTTGTATAACTACGAAGCGTGACTCAATGTTAGGTTAGTTATCTGAACAGAGGCGGAACCGATCGTCTTCTTGTAAGGCATGGGACTGCTTCCTGGAGATCTGGAGTGTCTCTGAATTCACAGGGTGGTTCAGTGGGCATGAAAGTGTATCAAAACCTTAGGCATTCGTTTGGCGGGCTATTGACCAGTCTTGGCAGATAGTTAGAGGTTCAGCCTGCTTGTTTATCCTCTGAGTGGGTGCTGATGGAGAGCCTTAAGGACTAGATACGCCAGCACCTAGCACTTGCGTTAATCTCATGATGTTCTTGCCCGTTTATTCTTGGCATCCATACGGCAGCAGTGTGGCGAAAATTAAGTTGTCGGGAAAATAGTGATGATCGCGCCGCGATTTAGCGCTAGGGAGAAATCATTGGTAGCATTGGTGTTTCACACAGCTTTCGTCGTTTCCCCAATAGATAGCGCCACTATCGTCGAATTTCCAGTGGAACGAAATATTGCATTGGATCGGAGTTCTATTAGATTATCCAAATACAATGCTATCAGCCACTGATATCATGTTCGGTTTTATATTTATAAAATTGCATGTAACCATCGAACTTCAATTCTGTATTGTTTTCATATGTTTGTACTTCATTTCGTTCTCAATACAGACAGCTAAGACCGCCACAACCAATAATGCCCCACAACTTTTACTGACATAGGGGTAATATTTGTAAAAAAATAATCTATGTTTAATTTGTTACGGTATTTCTAATGAATTATAATGTTAAATCTTTGTAATCTTGTGCAGGACTGATGGATAATCTGCGGGAAGAGCTGCGAGCCGTTAAAGGAAATGAAATCCAAGTCACGACGGTTTTACCTTACTTTATAAATACAAGTCAAGACTACACAACCATGTGGAATATTACGTAAGCAAATATAGAGTTTAGATACTAAACCATCCAAACTGTTTGTTCTGACTTTTGCCATCATATTTTGTGTATAAATGACTCGAGAGTGTATATTAACTCTTGTTGTCAAAACAAGTAAGGCTAACACATTTATTATTATTTATTATTAAATTCTTTTATTTGTTTGTCTTTTCTTTTACATAATAGAGTTCTCTTCTTCTTTACAAAAATATATAAACAACTTATAGAGCTAACACTAAACTAAAACTAAAACAAATAATTCGACCACGCAGCTGAACCGCTGACGTGAGTTGAGCGAATTTCCAAAATTAAATTTATATTTGTTTTTGGGTTTCTAACAACTATTTGGGAAATTGATCTACTCACGAAGGTGCTGCCGGCATGTACCAAATATATTGCCATCGGTCACCACCGTAAAAGCCGTGGATTTAATACTGGTACTTCTACGGTATTTTACGTTTTGATTGTTTTTGGGGGAACCAGATGGGCTATAAGGTCGCGTAAAAAACAAAATGTGTAGAACTATTTCGTATGTCTATTTTTTTTAAAGAAAAATTCAAAAAACATTTCTTCTAGTAAGAAAAATCTCAAATTTTTTTTACTTTCGGTCAAAAATTTATTCTACTTCCGGTCAATTTTTGTGGCTAACGAACTCGTCCAAAAGACTTAGAAAACCAACCTGTGTACTAAATTTGAACCAAATCGGACGTAAATGGCGTCCGTTAGAGTGCGCATAATCATATACATGATACTTCCGGTCAAAAATGTGGTCTACTTCCTGTCAATTTTTTTGGCTAACGAACTCGTCCAAGCGTCTTAACAACCAACCTGTGTATCAAATTTGGACCAAATCGGACGTAAATTGCGTCCGTTAGAGTGCGCACACATACATAAATAATTATATACATATATATATATGATTTTTAATGACACCCCAAAACGTGTTCTGGGGACCATGATCGGTGCTCATTTGCTACTACCGACCTGGGGTCTTACCATAAGGGCCACTTCAATAGCTCATTTTTCCTATGGAAATTCGCTAAAAAAGTTACCCCAAGGTTATAAACCTGTTTGGGGCTTTATTATGTGTAGGCCTATACTTAGACGAATACATTCTAAATCTAAATTAAACATAAAAATACACATAAATAAAAAATAACATTATAAAATTAAGTTGACAAAAACCGCAGCCGACCGAACCGAGCAAAATAAACAATAAACATAAATAAGGTTAGAAATTACAACAAAACAATAACTAGCTTCCTACTCCCATCCCCCCTCCATACACACATACTCACACAACTTCACATATAAGATCTGAACCCACACACACACACACACACATTTTGGACGAGAACTACAATCACCTCTCCTTTCAAAAAAACGTCTTATAGTCTGTCCGCTCGGCCGTGATACCTGACTTCTCGGAACTCAACGCCCCCTCCATTAGTTTGCCACCGGCAGGCCCGGCGAGCGAGTATGGAGGGGGAGGGGTTCAGTTCCGAGAAGTCAGGTATCACGGCCGAGCGGACAGACTATAGTACTTTATACACATATAAATTTCTAAATGGAAGAATATACAAACCTCTAAAAAGGGGTGATGTATGCTCTCTTTTAAATTTGTTAGAGATGATGCGAACAAAATTTTCTGTAGAGTTAATAAATTACATATAAATAAACCAAACATAAAACGTTAACCTATAACGCTAGGCCTATGTTTTCCAATTAGTGCTTTTAGGTTACACCAACAAAATAAAGCATATATCTAATTTCACAGTATATACCATTATTCCTCATAGCTTAAAAATTGGACACACATGTTTTGTATAGCCTACTAAATTTTTTATAAACTAATAGCTTTAGCAATAGGTTACTAGCTACATCATCCTATTTAAAATAAATGGTACCAGGAACTGGCACATACTTTCTCACAAACATATTTAAATTAATAAACAGATTCGCTGTGACTTCATAATTGTAGGTGGGGTAGGAGAGGATATTAAAGTAGGAGATTACTAATAAATATTATTATTATTAACTAGAGAGAAAACTATTCGCTCGATTTCGAACAAATTTGCACAAAACACGTCAATTAGGCCTGTATAGATGCACGAACAAAGGTTTTGAAAATTTTTTTAAAACAATTCCGTTTATGGCCAAAAGAAACCAGTTATTATTATTAGTATTAGCTAAAGGAGAATATTTAAAAAGATGCTGTTTTTTTGCATATGGTAGGGTACATTAAACGCTACAAATAAGCCAAATTTTATCAGAATCGTTGGAGCAGTTTTTTTATTAAAAAAATAATAATAACAGATTTTTTGGGTTTTTTGTTTGCCAAAAAGGGGGTTGTTTTTCAAAATTTTCAAAACCATTTTTCGTGCATCTAAAGAGGCCTACTTGACATGTCTGGTGCAAATTTGTTTGAAATTGATCGAAGTTTTCGCTCTAGCTTTGTATACATACAGACATTTTGTAAAAACCACTTTTTGGACTCAGGGGGTCCCAAAATGGATATTCCACAAAAATCTCAACATCGATTTTTTTTGCAATCACTATACTTTCTCAATACTATAATATATTGAGAAATTAAAAAAAGATTTTAAATTGAAGAATGTAACAACATTGTTGGTGTAAAATGTTAAGTTTTAATAAAAATTATTCCAAAAATTTTACTGAATTTATAAATTGGTGGTTTTAAATAATTTTACTGAGGTTTAGTCATTTGGTTCCAAAGTTTAGTACTCATTCTGCAGGGTGTTACCCATTCTATAAATGTGGAAAAATTATTTTTGTGTTGAAATTACCAAACAGTCATTTCAACTCATAATAACCAAAGTTAAATTGAACTAAATGTAACCCAGAACATGCATATAATGGACGCAGTGTTACTGTTATCCTTTGTTTTTACAGCTTACTATTTTATAGAAAGTCAATCGACCTTTAAAAAAATATTTTTGCAATTTTTTATACAAATATATCGTTTTCGAGTTTTTATTAACAAACTTTAAATTGCCACCATTTTGAAACCTTATTATCGGAACAAGCTGGTTATTTTACTTGAACCAGTTCTTGACGTAGTTGAGGGTTGTGTCAAGTTTTAAATTGATCGCTTGAAACGTCCTAGAGATAACATTTATGTTTAGTAAAATAACAAAATGGCGGCTGGATGGAACAAGGAGTACGATTGTTGAAAATATTTTAAAGTAAATTAAACAATAAACTCGTTGGTGAATTTTAGTCCAAATTTTTAAACAATAGTACAATCCTAAATAAATGGTACCAGGAACTGGCACATACTTTCTCACAAACATATTTAAATTATTAAACAGATTCACTGTGACTTTATAATTGTAGGAGGGGTAGGAGAGGTGATATTAAAGTAGGAGATTTAATCAATATTATTATTATTAGCTAGAGAGAGAACTATTCGATCGATTTCGAACAAATTTGCACCAAACACGTCAATTAGGGCTGTATAGATGCAAGAAAAAAGTTTTAGAACAATTTTGAAAACAACCCCCTTTATGGCCAAAAACCCCAAAATCAGTTATTATTATTAGCTAAACGAGAATTTTTAGAAAGATGCGGTTTTTGCATACGGTAGAGTACATTAAAGGCTACAAATAAGCCAAATTTTATCAAAATCGTTAGAGCCGTTTAAAAAAAATAACAGATTTTTTGGGCTTTTTTTTGCCAAAAAGGGGGTTGTTTTTAAAAAACATTTCAAAACCGTTTTTCGTGCATCTATACACGCCTATTTTACATGTCTGGTGCAAATTTGTTTGAAATCGATCGAATAGTTTTCGCTCTAGCTTTATATACGTACAGACATACAGACAGACATTTTGTAACAACCACATTTTCGGACTCAGGGAGTCCCAAAACGGATATTTCCACAAAAATCTCAACATCGATTTTTGTTGCGATCACTATACTTTCTCTGTAAGAGAAAGTAAAGAGAAAGTTAAGTAATATTTTTGAATACAGCGAGAAAATGGATTGAATGTTGTTTCCTACCCTAAAAATTAAATTTTAAAAAAAATCTTTAATTTGAAGTATCACAAGTTTGTGTCCGACATGTTTGGGGTGAGAGGGGAATGAAGGGTTTTGAGATTTTGAAAGGAGGTTTCCTCTAAAGGTGAACACCTCTCCCGAGATCAGATTTTGGATATCTTTTTCCGTCTTTATAATCAAAGAGATGGAAAGTTTGCAAAAGGTAACGTTAAAGATAAAGCAAGTTAAAGATAATGACAGCAAATGTACATACAATATTGCTGTGTTTACTGTGTTAGAGTATGCCGGGTTGAACAAACCAATTATTACACATAACTTAACTATTATACTTCATTCGATTGTTTTGACAATTACACCACCCGATAGGGAATCAAAAGGGCTACAAAAAAGGTGTCTTGACATTTTTCATTAAAATGTACGGTTTTTGAGTTGTTTAGGTTTGACATTTTCAAACAGCCGCCATTTTGAAACGTAAGATTCGATAGTATCGATTACTTTTTGTGAGATATATCATTGTTAGGTTAAGCTTCATGTCAAGTTTGAACTCAATCAGTCAAACCGTTCTCTATATATGAATTATTTTGCGCAAAAAACAAAATGGCGGATATCTGGGAAACGAAGAGTTTTCGGTCCTATGTTTATATAAACTTTTTTTTTATTTTCACCTGAAGAACAAGTCCTGAGATTTTCTCCGTTTTTTCGTGGGACACCCTGTATATAACATAAAACATTCTCCGTTAACTGGAACTGTTGAATACGGTTGAATAAAAAGGTCAAGTAAAATTGTCCAGGCAAGACTAAATTAAAACATAAAGACATTGCGAATGAAAGCGACAACACCCTAGGAAATATGGAATAAAGCAACAAGAACATTAACAGTTCTGCATTGCACCCATTTCAGGCAGTTTGGGGTATAATTTCTCATACCTACATTGTTTTGTACTGCTTCCTGGACAGCCAGTTCAGTTGAAGTCAGTTTGAAAACATTTTCAGGAACTCTGTAACGTTGAAAACAATTAATTTGAAGTCAAAAATAATAGTTTTGATTTTCAACCCACTTCAGAAAAAAACGGAGACCAATTAATTTGCCTCATATACATTTTTGTTTATGGACGTTTAAGTATACCTTTGAAAATACCTGAAACCTATAACAAATTTAATTGTGTGCTTAAGACCACACGAGAGAAGTGTAAACATTGTGCCGTTATTCAAGTTGCGCTACACCCGAGAGCTATTACGTTTTGTCATATTCTGCATTACCGACCAACTACACTAGCCTAAGTAGTTCCCTTTATCCCGCAAGGCGGCGACACTTTACATACACCAGCTGTTGAAGCAGCCATGCACTATTAGTCATGTGACCAACTTTAGACGGGGCATGTAATTCAGTTGAAAATCGCCATTTTTATTCCTTCTTGTCGATCTAAGAAGCAACGCCATGAGTTCGCTTGTAATGCAGTATTTGTAAATTGTAAATGTTATAGTCGTGAGTTATTGAACGACAGTGCGTTATTAAATAAAATGCTTTATACTTAAAGCCTATTCAACAAAATCCAGGTATGTCTTAGTGTCTTAACTATATCGCCAAATCAAATGTCTTAACGTGTTTATTTTTGGTTATGAAACATTAGCCTTGTAAGTTATTGCCAATCAAGTTAAGTTTATATTCAAGTTTATCAATAATATTTCAAAAGTATTAAGTGTATTTTTAATACTTAATTAATTCAATTTTGATTCTTTGAGTACAATTAGTGTACAACTTGGTGCCTAAATAACAACCTAGTGTAGCTCTGGCCTAAATTCATACCTAAGGGTAGGTTAAAGCTATTTATGTAATAATTTGTTATAAACTTAAAGTCATAAAGTAGAGCTGTGTAACTTATTAAACAAATAAGAACTTATTGAACTTATCATTCAAATAATATGTCTGAAATATATGAACATGTGGTAACAGTTACAGTTTAACATGACAAATGATAACAGGTTAACTTTTGTTAAATCTTGAATTACCAATTAACATTTATTCTCAACCCTGCTTGTTAAACACTTATCTAAATAATATAAAGGCAAACTCTTTAAACCTAAAGTCTGTTCACAATGTTTTTGGTTTTAAAACCTACCATAATTCCATAATTGCTAAAACCATGTTCTTTTGTTTTACCTGCAGTGTATAACTGGTACAAGATGGAGAGTTAAAAATGTTCTTCTGCTATTAAAACAAAAAACTTTACCTTCAGACCATCATGCAACTTCTTACTGTTTAATTTCGGCGACAGTGTCTAGTGTTAGAAAATAGCTACACTCAAATTACTAACTACCTTTATAGCTATGAACTATATAATAAAGTTGTACTTAAATCTGCAGTGAACATTTTCTCATAAATTGTTTTTTGAATAGGTTGTGTAAATATTGTTGTCTTTCTTAAGATTTAATATATAATAAATGTCTTTTGTAATTTAATTTAATTGGGAGGTGCACTATAGCAAATTAAATCCTACAATCCTTTAGGGATTTTCAGTCGAAATTCTATAATTTTTTTATTTATTATAAGAGAGACGTCTCAGTATATCATTAAACGCCATTATTTCTGTTATTTAATTTCACTTAGCATTAAGGTTGGCCAGCAAAATAAATGTTACTTATTAATAAATCCATGGTACTATATGTTTAATCTTGTAATTTTGTACAGTTAATAAAATTGTATAAATTTGTATTTATTATTAATGGGGAGGGTTTTTCAATTTTTGATTTTTTGGGGAGGGATCTTTTAAATTCAACAAAATATATATTGTAAAACAAACTTTTATTAAATTTCTTTTTTTGTAATTAAGGGCATATAAATATTTTGACTTTTTTGTAATTAAGGGCATGTCTTTTTTTATAAATATATTTAAAAAATATTTTTCTTTTGGCTTTGGTCAATAAATTAAAATCTAATCTAATTTCTTCTTTATTGAGTTGACCTCAATATATCTGAATAATAATTGTGAATGATCGGCTAAGACATTTCTTCAGTTTGGCGAGTATTGTTTCTAAGGTAAGTCTTTTGAACATGTACAGTCTATGCGGTCCAGTGTAGCTTCCATATTTTTAATTGTTTTTATCCAAGACTGGTACAACATTTTAACATAAATTATGAAATGAGGAAGCACAATAATTTTTTTTTTAACTCAACTTACGAAATGATAATGCACAATGTCCATTTCAGAGGTATTACTAATTACACTATACATTGTATCAACATTAACAGATCAAGCCTACGGTTTAGGGCAATCGGTTACAGTTATATACCCAACTCAAATATACTAAATTAGCAATGCGATTGTGGCATAACCGGCTAAGACGCTAGTGTTTGTCGACGGACTCTGCTGGTTCGAATTTCGGTTAGACCAAAACTTTTTTCAAACAGATTGAATAGAGCTTTTCTCTTTAGGAGCGTTTCACTTTAGGAGCTTTTCACTTTAAGAGCGTTTCACAAAATGCACGGCGAAACGCGTGAAGGTAAAATCCGATTCACCCCCCGCAACAAGGTAACTATACACTCTGCTGACACACATGTATACACATTTTTTGGACTTGGTGCGCCTATTGAAGTTTACACTTAAAAAATGTGAACAGTTAAACAATCTATTTAACTTTCAGATTGCCGGAGTTGACCATCGATGAAGTAGTAGATCCTGTCATCAGTGGAATAAAACACAACTACAAAACTATACCCATCCCTGAACATTTTTACTACTTAATCACATTGATAAGGTAATTTTACAACGTAAAAATTCATTAAATTATGTTCTTAGTTCCTAGTTTGACCGGATAAGTACCAGAATTATTTTTAATGAAAGCCATGTTTCATACGAGTTGAGCAAATTGAACATTTAAAATATATTTGATTATTTATTAGTAAACATCTCCATCTCTCTCTGCTTAAGAACTATTTGTTTTCTCTCTTTAAGAGCTTAAACCGTTCTCCTCTTAAGTGTCTCTTTATTTATTTCTCGCTTGGATCTGTTTTCATAAGAGGAGGTATTTTAAGATGTAGCGATAAAAATACAACTCATAGTGTGGTTTTTCACTTTTAAGATGTAAATTTAGATGACAGAGGGTCTGGGTACACTCCAACTACAAAAAAAGTAAATGTGTGCGCTCGTGGGACCACCGTCAGAAACGTAGTTCATTACGCCTTTTCTTCAGTTCTTTTACCAGCCTTAACTGCAACATACACACATAGTTTTAATCTTTCAATTGCCGTTTATTATTAGATTGTTTTTTATACAAATACTAGCTGACCCGTACGGCGTTGCCCGTGGTGGTGGTAAATTTGATCCCCCCAAACCCCTCCTAAAATTTCGAAATTTTTCATACCCTTTCTTAGTGAGCACCTATGGCCCTAGAGGAAGCTACATACCAAATTTCATTCCAATCCGTTCGGTAGTTTTGAAGAAATTGTGATTTAAAAACTTTGATTCTCCCAAACCCCCCCTAAAATTTCGAATTTTTTCAAACCCTTTCTTACTGAGCACCCATGGCCCTAGAGGAAGCTACATACCAAATTTCATTTAAATCCGTTCGGTAGTTTTTGAGAAATCGTGATGAGTGAGTCAGTGGTATTTCGCTTTTATATAATATATAGATTTACTGTTTTCATACGTCTAATGTTATTATAATAAAGGTGTAGAATCAATTATAGCATCAAAGCTAAGATGGTAAACACATTTAAATGTCCATTCGTTGTAAATACATTCAATCTATATATATCATTTCGTAAGGCGAATTTTGAGAGAAAGATTGTGGGAGCTCGGAAGGTCATACAAAGCTGGGGGACGGCTCAAATTAAAGGTATTGACATAAAGGGGCGGGGAAAAATATAGGTTTTCTCAATTTACAACATTTATAGGGTTTTGAGGAACTTCAAGTTAAAGAAGTGTAAACTTTTTAACACAACTTACGAAATGAGGAAGCACAATATCTATTTTTAACACAACTTACGAAATGAGGAAGCA
Source organism: Philaenus spumarius (assembly GCA_018207615.1). Taxonomy (NCBI): domain Eukaryota; kingdom Metazoa; phylum Arthropoda; class Insecta; order Hemiptera; family Aphrophoridae; genus Philaenus; species Philaenus spumarius. The sequence continues at coordinate 33,866 of JAGFPH010006913.1, forward strand.
CAATGTCCATTTCAGAGGTATTTCTAATCAGTAACTATACATTGTATTAATATTAACAGATTAAGCCTATCACGCAGGACAATCTGTTAAACTTATATATCCAACTAAAATATAATAAATTAGCGATGCGATTGTGGCCTAACCGGCTAAGGCGATAGTCTATGGTGATGGACTCTGCTGGTTCGAATCTCGGCAAGACCGAAACTTTTTTCAAACAGATGGAATAGAGCGTTTCACATTAGAAGCGTTTCACTTTAGGAGCGTTTCACAAAATGCATGGTAAAACACGTGACGGTAAAATCCGTCCACCCCCAGCAATAAGAAAACTATATACTCTGCTATACAAACATTTATACACATTTTTTGGACTTGGTGCGCCTATAGAAATATACACTTCGAAAAAAAAAATTAACTGGGTGTGCTTAAGACCACACGTTGGAAGTGATAACTTCTATGACTACGGGGATTTTTAACTCGGTAAATGTGTACAATTATAAGGATTATAAAACTGTAGGCCTATTTGTTCAAATTGTTTATTTATATCCGTTATTATATATTTAAAGAAAGGTAAAAATATTATCTTTTAGTTACCTTTTATTTCATATTGATAGATCAAATGATTTAGAAGTTGTTAATATTACAGTAAAGAAATTAATAATCAAATATGTTATACAAAGATGTACGAATGTTTGCGAAGTTAAACAGTAGGTATCCTTCTTTAAATTTGTATAAACGAATATATTGATGATCAAAGGTTAGTTTTATATACAGTTTATAACCCCAAAGCAAATCTTATAACGTGTAGAAGCCCATATAACTTATAGTTATAGAAGCCTACATTAGTTGTATAACTAATATATAAGAAAATTAACATCACAAGAAATTTTAATGGTTGAAGTTGTAAACATAACCCCAAAATATAATCTACGCTGGGTTTTGTTTAAGAATTACAGATGATGGGCGAAATCAGCTGTTATATTATATTAACTAATTCTTATGTGTTAATTTGATTGCTATGCTAATAAATGTAAATAATGTATTAATAATATTCCCTCTCCACGATCTGACTTTTGTCTAAACAAAAGCGTGACGCGAGATCTCGCGAGAAATCTGGCGTGATGCGAGATCTCGCGGGAAATCTGGCGTGATGCAAGATCTCGCGAGAAATCTGGCGTGACGCGAGATCTCGCGGGAAATCTGGCGTGATGCAAGATCTCGCGAGAAATCTGGCGTGACGCGAGATTTCGAAAACATAGCCAAGTCGAAAGTGCCCAACGGGCCAATAGAAGTTATCACTTCAAAAATATTTCATTGTGTAAACTAAGTCAAGTACTTATTAGAATTGTTTAAAATGTTGACTATATATTTATTATCTTATGTTACAGATTACTGCCTTGGAGTATTAGGAATCTAGTGTCTGATACTTATCTATTAAAATTCCCCCCTCCTTGTAATTCAGAAAAGGAAAAGTTGCCTGTACTGGCGATACTTGACGATTTAAGGACTTCATCACCTTAATCA
>JAGFPH010006913.1:44855-58075 GCA_018207615.1 Philaenus spumarius
TCCGCCATCTTTTATTTTTGTAATAATAAATATTTAATGCTTTGAAAAAACGTTTGGACTTCTCCGAGAGCCGAACCGGGTACCACCGCGTCCCTAGTCCGCGACGCTGCCGGTTAGGCTACGCCGGTTCTGTCGAGAAGTGACCATCCTGTGCGGGTATATGGGTTTGACGTTTGTCGTCGACCTTGTTGACTCTTTGTACTCTTATATTGCTATTAAAAGATTCACTTTGTCTAACGGTCGTTCTAAAGGTTCGATTGATCCTGTTAGTAAGAAGAAGAAGAAGAACTATCGGTTTCACTAGTTTTACGTTATAGGGTTAAGGGACATAATTATGGGAAAATGATAAATACAATGTATTACAAGAATTTTTATTTCTCTCTCTCTCTCAACAATTTACAATTTCTTTTTTTTTAATATGATATTCAGGGAAGCATGGGAGAAGATGGTACCTTGCCCAGTACAAGGGGTCCTCCGATAACAGGCTGCTCCGTCGACGACGGACGGTGACAGTCTTTCCGTTGCCGGAAACGGTCCGCTCCCAGGTGATGGAGGAGGGGGAGGAGGAGGCAGCCGGCGGTGACGCTGTGGGTGTAGGTGCTGGTGGTGCTGGTGGTGGTGGTGGTGGTGGTGGTGGTGGTGGCGATGGTGATGGTGGCGGTGGCGATGGTGACGATGGTGATGGTGGTGGTGGTGGTGGTGGTGGTGGTGACGACGGCGATGGTGGTGGTGGTGACGATGGTGGTGGTGGTAGTGCCATCGTCCTCGTACAAAGATCCAATGGTTGTATATTTAGTGTGTAATACATCTGTGAGAACAAATTTATTTTAGAAATAGAATTGGAAAAAAAACTGCAAATGAGGTGAAGTTAGGTTAAATATCAAGCAAATTTTTTTAGTAAGAATGATAGAGAAGAATATTAAAGTTTACTCACATTTCGTTGATCAGTCATAGAGAAGTAAACTCTCACTGTGACTTTGTGGTGTGTGTGTGTGTGTGTTAATATAATGTCTATGGGTAAATTAAGCTAAGTGTATATTATTGTTTCTTCATTTCAGAATCGTTCAATTTAGTTTGTCGTACCAGAACGTCGTCTTAGATAAGATATACACACTTCACGATCACAATAAAAATCATATGTCCTACGATCACAGTATACTATTTCTTCACTGACTGTACAACGTAACCAGTCGGTAAACGCCCCTAGTGAAAATAAAGGACCTATTACGCATTTATCACACCAGTAACCCGGATCCCAAATAGTATACAATAACACATCATCGTCTACAACGTCTCTAAGACTAGTCATTCTAAGTTTAGTTCTATCAAAATTAGAATCATTCACGACAATCAAACTGAAACATCGTCTACACATATAAACTCCGTTGTAGATAAAACACCTTACAAATACAATATTGTACTCGTATGCGAATGTAGGTACCTCAGGTGGATGGTTCATCAACATAAAAAAATCTGTATAAGAAACATTATCAAAGTCAATACTTAGATAATCAAATCCTTCTGTGTTACACTTTACTTTCATCAGATAGTTTTTAAAATTAGTTTTTAAATCTCTTTTAATAGAAACAGGTAATTCAAGTTCATCTATAGTACATTCTTCTATTAAAACTTGTTTACACACTTCTCTAGAGCATAGATCGAATAAAGTTTCTGGTGCAGCCATAAAGTCTGTTCACAAACTCCACGTTCTCCTAAAATAAAATATTATGTTATTAATATCCAAGTTTACTCACATTTCGTTGATCGGTCGTAGAGAAGTAAACTCTCACTGTCACGTTGTGATGTGTGTGTGTGTGTGTGTATGTGTGTGAATGGTCCTCTGGAGTGGTGTAAAAATCCCTAAGACTGAATGGCCCTCTGGCGCGGAAACTGTACTGCTATAATCCCCGTAAGGCTGAATGTAACGGAGATGCCAAAATTTATGGTTGGGCATCACGGGAGTAGGCGGGTGTGGGGCCTACTTCACCCCTTCGGGGGTTTAAACCATCGACAATCCTAAGCCGACCAAACTTTTCAATCACGGTCTGTCTCGGTTGAAAGCCCTCTCACCAACGTCAAGGTGACAGACATGAGAAGGTTAATTTTGAAAAAAAATAAAAATAAATAATGCCAAAGTGATTGAAGAATTTAAATCAAGATTTAATTAAAAATTCCTCTGTTTTCATAATACTCCTGGAGTTCCCACTCCAGGAGTACTTCTTCCTCTTCTGACGAATAGTCATAATAATATAAATTATCACTATTCACCGCCTCCTCGTCTTCCTCGTCTACGCCGTATTTGAGCACCTTTAAGAAAGAGAAAGAAAAAAACCACTGTTAGATTCATACACGTACCGATTTCCATATATACTCTACTTAATACGAAACTCTACTTACGGTAAAGAGACGAGGCAGCTCGTCCCCTAAAAATTCCTCAACTACGTCTATTTCCATTATTGGTTGGCTCATATTGAAAACTGTAATTTAGAAAGAGAATACTAAATTATTGTCTATCACCAGGAGGAGGAGGAGGAGGAGGAGGATGGGGGTTTAATATTCGTTACACATTGATTATTATCCCCTTCAGTCGAACGATGGACGTGAGACGAGCTATTGCGGAGGAGCTTCACAAGCCTGCGAGAAGAAATTTCAAAACTAAGCGTGTGACTCTGAAAGGGTTAAATGACTTGTACCAGGCGGATTTGGTCGAGATGATACAGTACGCTAAAGTGAATAAGGGTTACAAGTACATAATGACCGTTATAAATTGTCTTTCCAAGTTAGCTTTTGCCGTACCTATAAAGTCGAAATCGGGTTTGGAAGTTGCCGATGCTTTAGAACCGATATTTGAAAATCACAAGATGAAACATTTCCAAACCGATCAGGGTAAGGAATTTTTCAACGCGCACGTGCAAAAGTTAATGCGAAAGCATAAAATAAACCATTACGCGACCTATTCAGAAAAAAAAGCTTCCATAGTGGAAATATTGAACCGTACTTTGAAAAATCGAATGTGGCGCGAATTCACTGCCCGCGGCAGTTACGAGTGGCTCGATCTGTTACCGGGTATAGTAAAGTCGTACAATAACACAGTGCACAGTACCATCGGTATGAAACCCGCTAAAGTTTTAAAGAAACACGAGAAAATACTTTTAGACAAAATTGTTGGTAAGCCTTTGAAAAGCGATCCTAAATTCAAATTGGACGATAAAGTGAGAATTTCCAAGTATAAAAAGACCTTTGCTAAAGGTTATCTACCTAATTGGACAAACGAGGTGTTTACAGTGTACAGCATTGTACCTACAAAACAGCCCACGTATGTTTTGCGAGACGGAAAAGGTGAAATCTTAAAAGGCGGATTTTACGGAGAAGAGTTGAGCAAGTCAAACATTGGTGATGTTTATCTCGTGGAAAAAGTATTGCATAAGAAAGGAAGCAAAGTTCTTGTGAAATGGCTTGGTTTCGATAGAACGCACAACTCGTGGATAGATAAGAGTGACCTCGTAGTGTGAGACCGGATATGGAGGCTCGGTAAGCAGGGCTTAGTGACGCGGCGTTAAAAAGGTAAACTATAATAAATATACTTCAGTTTGTATTCACAATGCGTATCGAGAGTATGTCGCACGCGCTTCCGATGTCAAATTTTGACGAATACCTGTCGGAAAGAAACACGACGAAGAAACGTTACAGCCCGATATTGCCCGATACTATTAGGTGTATAGTCTGCGGCCCTTCGAACTGTGGTAAAACGAATGTAGTATTTAATCTGTTGTTCGATCCGCAAGGGTTGAAATTTGCAAATGTTTACGTGTTCTCAAAATCCCTCCATCAGCCAAAATACAAACTTTTGGAAAACGTTTTCGAAAATTCCGGTATCACATATTTCCCCTATACGGACAACGATAATGTTGTTCCCCCCGACAAAGCCGAACCGAACTCTGTTATGTTGTTTGACGATATCGCGTGTGAAAAACACGACAATATACGCGGATACTTTGCAATGGGCCGTCATAACAATATAGACTCGTTCTATTTGGGACAGACCTACAGTAAAATACCTAAACAGTTGATCCGGGACAATGCAAACCTTTTGTTAGTATTTAAACAGGACGAGATGAATTTACGACACATTTTCACCGATCACGTCACGCCGGACGTATCGTTTGGAGTTTTTAAAGATATCTGTGCTCTCGCTTGGAAGGATAAACACGGATTTGCGGTTATCGACAAAGACAGTGAAAAAGCAGACGGACGCTATCGACTAGGTTTCGATCGTATTGTAAAAGATATATAATGCGTATTTACACGTATAACGATATCAGCCCGTATGCTACTAACGCTATAAGATTTTCTAAACCAAAGTCAAATCTTTGTGCCTGGTACTATCCCGATAGAAAACAGTTTTGCGGTAACTATTGTAGTCGTAAACACGACGGTGTATTTAACAGACGGTGTTGGAGACACAAGAGATGCGGAAGATACAGTAAAAGTTTACCACCCATAATCATACTGATGATTACATCGGGTCAAAGGATTTACAACAGGGACGCTTGGGTAAAGTTTTTATACGAGAGCGAAAAGAACGGTGTCCCGCTGGAACTAGTTATTTACAACGAACACATGTTGAAAGGTACCGTACGGCATTCTCAAAATTTAATCTCGCGGTTCAGGCCTTTTCCCGACTTTTTCAACCACACCGTTACACCCGATCACGGCGATATAAACTACACTCAGGTTTCCTGGATATGTTGCAATACGGATGTTCATTACCTTATGCATCCAGGTGCGTAGTAGTTAGCGAGAGGACTATACCTATTCGCGATCCGGTTTACGTCTATAAGTTATTGCTCAGTTCAAAGTGTTGCGTCGACGTTAGTTACAATGTAAAGTTTGGACCGTTACCTAAACGACTGCCGCGCAGAATGCGTCGAAAATATTTTGAAGCCGTAAACAACAAGGCGCAGAGTATGTTTACCGTCGAGTTTCTTAAACTAGCTCTGCCCGCTGTGCCGAATCAATTCGCGCATTTCGGCCTATCTCGACGGTCGAAAATATTCCATCGCTGATCCGATACAGCTAAACGCGTGGCGCAAATTTACAGGTGCAAATTTAGACGAGTTTCTCTTGCTCAATTCGTTCCTGTTGGACACAACCGCTTCTAGGCCTATATCCGAACTCAAACGACATATGCAAGACACACCTGCAAGTGATTACCTCATTGTGGCGGAAATACCCGAGTGGTGTGATAATGTAAAACGAACATTTGTTTTCACCGACGTAAACAGAGTAGAGCACATTCCGTATTTTGATAATCATATGCGAAAGTATTGGAAGGGGAAGGGTAGTGTACTAAAGGTCTCGGCAGGAGATGTAGTAGGCTACCTGTTGAAGGAGAAAAAGTATGAGCTCTTTTTGAGATCTATAGAATTACCATAAATAGAATATTCAAAATGAATGTCCGTTCATTTTACGAAATGTCGTCGTCTGAGCAGGTCACCCTCGAGATAAATCGTCTCAGGGAAGCTATCAAGAGGAAATATCAACAGATGCGACACGGAGAAGTGGATACGGAACGGTTTCTCGCGAAACAGTACAAACCGATTATCAGTGAGCTGTCTAAAATACAGGGGAGATGAATGTAAAAACAGAAATCAAGGACGAACCACCGCCGACCATCTTTGACGAACCCTTCCCAACTGCGGGGACTTCTGATACTCCTCCTCCTCGGGGTTCTAGTTCTATCGAAACGGAAACAGTTGCGGAAACACCCGAAACCTTGACCGATTTATTGTCAACTCCGCAAGGCCGTAGCGAAGCAACGCAGTATGTTCAAGAAACGTTCAAACATCCCCTTACACGTAGGTACATGCTTAAAATGATAACGGATACAGCTAAGATAAAGGCTATAGATAAAATTTACGGTCCGAGAATCAAAAACGAAGAGCTTATGGTCGGAGATAAGAATCTACAATTTTCCGACGAAGGGGAAATTACGATAGACGGTACTAACTATAAAGGGACGGTGGGACTGTACGAGTTAATATTTAAAAGATCGCCCAAAGCCGGTGTGTACACCGAGGCGGACTTGGCCGCTTACAAAGATATCTGCTTGAAAACAAACGCGCACAAAAGACAATACGAACCGCAGGGCCAGATCAATCGTAACCCAAAGTCGGTTAAATACTATAAAATTATAGTACAATTGTTCCCGCCCAAAACGTATGGTGGAAAATGTTACGCGCACTGGGACGATCCTAACGAGTTGTGCGCTCGATTGAGACTCTTATTAGTATCCAATGATGCGGGTCATACGGGTCATGCTAACGAAATCGCTTCAATCGTGGAAGAACTACGGGAAGCGGGATTGATAAAAGGTCTTGGTAACCGAAAAATGAGGTCATTGATAAGATGAGCGTCGACAAATTCGGACGTTACTCTGAGGCATCGGTGACTCAAAAACAGGGTCCTAAAGGCGCGGGGTACAACCTTACGCCCGAGGGGCACTATGATATTCAGAATAAATTGTTGCGTAATGTAGGTGAACCTGTAGCCGATAGCCATGCTGTCAACCTGGGTACTTTGGGGAAAAAGTGTTTAACGTTTGACGAGACGATTAAAAAGTACAACACTAAAGGTATCCCCTTGGAGGGTTTGAGTATTCCAAAAGAGAAAGACGATGTCGTGACAAAGGAATATCTCGAATCCCTATTACCTATAAAACTTTTACAGCGTTATAGCGTTAATAATAATCGAGTACAAGACGTAGGATATCCCGTAGATGAGGGGGACGCGTTAAATTTAAAATACGCAAACGAACGTCTATTGACCACCAATAAAGACGGTTATTTCGATACGAAAGATAAGCCGATTATTAACTTGCCACGGCCGGAGAGAGGCCAAGATGCGGTTAACAAACTATATGTTGACAGAAGGATAGTGGGAAAGTCAGGTGACGGCAGCTGGAATTTTGCAGATTTAAAACTGAGCAATATCGCTCGACCGAAGAGTGAAAAAGACGCTGTTACTTTGGAATATTTTCAGGCAAGCGCTATAACCGATTTACCCGACGGCAGCGGCTATAATGTTAATAATAAACGTATACAAAACGTAGGATATCCCAAAGTAGAAGCGGACGCGGTAAATATGAAATACGTTGACGAACGTATATTGAACAACGGGGTCGTATCGTTGTCGGAACACGGATGGGATTTTAAAAATAATATAATAAATAATATCGGTCCACCGGTGTCAAAACGAGACGCAGTTAATTTAGAATTTTTACAGGCAAACACGATAAGTGTAACTGTATCACCCGAAGGTGAAGATGTATTCAATGCCGACTCTAAAAGAATCACGAATCTACCGCTCGCCAAAAGAGATAGAGATGCCGTGAATCTGTTTCAACTAATTGCAGTGAAAAAGAGTGTTTTAGAATTAGGGCAATGGGTTAAGAAAAGCGCTATAATGACGGACTCGACTAAAGCCTATAACGCAAATCAGAAGCGATTGTGTAATTTAGCTAAAGGCGTAGACGTCGATGACGCTGTGACTTTAGCTCAACTGAATGACACGATAAAAGCTATGGAAAAAGTAATTAAAGCTTATTTAAAGGCTGAAATTGTTGCCCTTTCACCTGGCATATGATGTGGAAATGATTAGGAAATGATGTAAGACCCACTTTGTAAGGGCCTTCATTTCTTAAATTCGATCATTCATTAAGATGACTTTGACCGCGACGGTAGTGTTTTTCCTTATCAAATCAGTTCTCTCCGATGAGCAAAGCTTTTGCGGATTTAACGAAACTGACCACCCTCTGGATGCGACTGCTAAACTCGGTTGGAAGAATACTACGATATCATGGTATATGTACGGACCACGAGACCATCAGTTAATAGTACAACGGGCATTTGAACTATGGAGTAATAGCACCATTTTAAAATTTTACCGCGACAATTTACACCCAAATATTGTAATTTCTATGAGTGAAAAGAAACACATGAAAATAGGTGCGGGCAACGGCATATGCAATTTTAATTTCGACGGTCCTGGTAGAGTTTTAGCGCATTGTGATGCAAGACCTACTACTTCTCTCGAAAAAGTAGAAATTCATTTTGACAATGACGAATATTGGGATTTCAGCATGAACTACCCCGCAACCGGTACCCAATCTTTCTATTTTGTACTTATTCACGAAATAGGTCACGCTCTCGGACTCAGTCATAATAATCAGTTCAATTCGACAATGTATCCTTATACAATTCTCCCTCAAAATATAACTGATATGTTCCAGGTGAAGATATCCGATGACGCCATTCGTAGTATACAGAATATATACGTACCACTAACAACGACTACTACTACTACTACAACCACTAGTACCACGCCTATTCCAACTACAACATCAACTACTTCTACTACCACTACCACAACTACCGCTATGCCTCCTCCTCAATCACCCGTAGCTACGGGACCCGACCTCTGTAATTTGAGAGGTAAAATTAACAAAATTCTAATTGGCGATAAGCATGTATTTTTATTTTATGAACAATATTTTTGGAAATTTCACTTGGAGGTGTCAAAACGAGAACCGTACACCGCCCGAGATTAACTAGAGACTGGTTAAATTTCCTGCCTCACGAATTTAACAATTTGACTGGTCTCTATCAACAAGCCGATAGTAATGTAGTCTTATTAACAAACAGTACTGTGTACACATTCGCTTATCCTAGTCTGAAAGTATTGTACGAGTACGGTATTGCTGGCTGGTTAGGAAGAGGTAATGTTAAACAAATAAATGCCGTTTTTCGAAACAATCAAGGGGAATCATCTTTTTCCACGATGACATTTACGTTTCGCGTTACGACGAATGTGCTCGTACTAGTATGTACGTGGGTAGAGTCAGGGAGCTGTACGCCGGGTTACCGTCGACTATAAAGGGAGGATTTCAGTATATCGATGGAAATGTATACTTTTTTGGTGAGAATAACGTTTACGTCTACAATGAGTTTGTCGGTTACGTTACACGAATAGAGGCGGATATTTTTGACGTATTACAAATCACTTGTATGAAAGAGAAGCGTCTCAAAGATTTGTACTCTCTTGTGAAGGACGTGTTTTATTTTCCTACATAAACCATGGGTTAGTCTCATCTTAGTTTAGTATACAAATGGCGAAGACGCGGTCAACATTTGTCAGTCGCAAGCGACGAGTTGTTAGGAAAGGACGTGGTCTTATTTCCAACGTATTGAGTGTCGGTGATAAAGTTTTGAATAAAGCTATCGATTTTCTACCTATAGAACTCCATTTACCCGGTTACAACTATTGTGGACCCGGTACGAAATTAGCAAAGAGATTAGCACGAGGCGATAAAGGTGTAAACTTGTTGGACGAGGCTTGTAAAGAGCACGATATTGCCTATAGTGAGTACAGTGATTCCGACAGACGTAGAGTTGCAGACAAAGCTTTAGCCGAAAGGGCTTGGAGTCGGGTTAAAGCGAGTAACGCGTCCGTAGGCGAAAAAGCAGCTGCTTGAGCCGTAACAAACGCGATGAAATTAAAATCAAAAATCGGAAGTGGTAGGAGGAAGAAACGCAGGACGGGGAAAAAGTCGTTGCATCATCTGTTACAACAACTCAAGGGCAAAGGTCTCTACTTGAAACCTTATAAGAAAGGAAGGGGTAAAAAGCGTTGTAGTAAAAAAAAAACCCGATAGATTCGATCCCGATCAGACCGTTGACTAATATCGATTTGGAAAAATATGCCGTTAAATTTAAAATTCCGTATTTCAGGGGAGTTTACATGAGGGATACACTCCCTTTGCGACCTTTGAAAAACGAGACGGCGATCGTGAATTTGGACAGTATAAGTGACGAGGGAACGCATTGGGTGAGTTATAGAAAACGGGGAGCTAGTGTCGAGTACTTTGATAGTTTCGGAAATCTTAGGCCGCCCATAGAGTTGACACGATATTTCGGTCCAAACGATTCAGTTCACTATAATTACAGACAACATCAGTCGGGCGACTCAGTCGTTTGCGGTCATTTGTGCTTAAAGTTTCTAACACAATAAGTATCGTGTTGTCCGGTAACACTTCTACGCTCTCGTGCGATTTCTTTCCACCACTCGACCTCGACGGAGTGTGGGAAATTGGTCTTATAGATCTTGCAACATACAACTCTATTCCAAACGTAATAGAAGGCGTGAATAACAAACTTAGAATCATTTTAAATGAAAATCTTAACGAAGACGTGAGTATACCTACAGGCTCGTACGAAATCGAAGACATGGAAAGACTGATTGTAGCCGAACTAAAACCTAAAGGAAGGGGCTCAAAAAGGAAGTCGAACCAACAAAAGTACCGGAGGATATAGTAAAAGTTTACCGTCCATAATTATACTGATGATTACCTCGGGCCAGAGGATTTACAACAGGGACGTCTGGATAAAGTTTCTACACGAGAGCGAAAAGAATGGCGTTCCGTTCGAACTAGTTATTTACAACGAACACATGTTGAAATTTACCGTACGACGTTTTCAAAATTTGATCTCGTGGTTTAGACCCTTCCCGACTTTTTCAATCGCACCGTTACACCCGATCACGGAGACATAAACTACACTCAAGTTTACCCGGATATGCTGCAATACGGATGTTCCTTGTCTTTTGCATCCAGGTGTGTAGTAACAGAGAGGACTATACCTAATCGCGATCCGGTTTACGCCTATAAGTTATTGCTTAGTTCAAAGTGTTGCGCCGACGTTAGTTACAATCTAAAGTTTGGGCCGTTACCTAAACGACTGCCGATCAGAATGCCAAGGAAATATTTTGAAGACGAAAGCAATAAGGCGCAGAGTATGTTTACCGTCGGCTTTCTAAAACTAGCTGCCGACTGTGCTGAACCAATGCGCGCATTTCGGACTATCAATTGACGGTAAATAGAACGGTACTTAGTGTGACGGCCGGAGATGTAGTATGTTATCTGTTGAAGGAGAAAAGTATTCGCTCAATTTGAGATCTATAGATCTACCATAAATAGAAAATTCAGCGCAAATTTCCGTTCATTTTACGATATGTCGTCGTTTGAGCAGGTCACTATAGTAGAGACGGGGATACCTTACCGTAAAACCAATCAGAGAGCCGCATTTTGGTCACGTGACTTAAGCCCCGCCTCCTTCGCCATCTTGCCCCGCCCCGCCGCCATTTTGTTTCCGCCATTTTGAGCCCCCCACCCACACACACCCCACACTTACATTTGATCCGCAATTTTGTGTCAGCCATCTTTTTTTTGTTGGAGGGAATTTTGAGCCGCCATTTTTTGGCAGCCATCTTTTGTAATAATAATAAATATTTAATGCTTTGAAAAAAGTTTGGACTTCTCCGAGAGCCGAACCGGGTACCACTACGTCCCGAGTCCGCGACGCTGCCGGTTAGGCTACGCTGGCTCTGTTGAGAAGTGACCATCCTGTGCGGGTATATGAGTTTGACGTTTGTCATCGACCTTGTTGTGAAAGAGTCCTTGTACTCTTATATTGTTATTAGAAGTATTATATCGTTAACGTTAACGTGTAGAAAAGGTACAGTGTTTTCGTTTATATGATTCACTCTGTCTAACGCTCATTCTAAAGGTTCAATTGACCCTATTAGTAAGAATAAGAAGAACTATCGGTTTTACTAGTTTTTCGTTATAGGGTTAAGGGGCATAATTATGGGAAAATGATAAATACAATGTATTACTATAATTTTTTACTTCTCTCTCTCAAAATTACACTTACTTTTCTTCTGAATCTGTGTGTCTGGAAAGCAGGGTAGAACATGGTATTTTTCCCAGTAGAAGGGGTCCTCCGATAACCGGCTGCTCCGTCGACACCGGACAGTGACCGTCTTGCCATTAACGGATACGGTCCGATCCCAGGTGATAGAGGAGGCAGCCGGCGGTGACGCTGTGGGTGTTGATGCTGCTGGTGGTGGTGGTGGTGGCAATTTGGGTGATGGTGGTGGTGGAGATGGTGATGGTGGTGGTGGCGATGGTGACGATGGTGATGGTGGTGGTGGTGGTGGTGGTGGTGGTGATGGTGGCGTTGGCGATGGTGGTGGTGCCGTCGTCCTGGTGCACAAGTTCAGGGGTGGTGGTGATGGTGGCGATGGTGGTGGTGGCGATGGTGGTGGTGGGGCCATCGTCCTCGTACATAGATCCAGGGGTTCCACCTGCTCCATATTAGTGTTATTGTATTAATACATCTGTAAAAATAAATTTGTTTTAAAAATAGAATTGGAAAAAAATCTGCAAATGAGGTGAAGTTTTTACACTGTAGTTAGGTTAAATATCCAGCATTTTTTTTTGTAAGAATGATAGAGAAAAATATTCAAGTTCACTCACATTTCGTTGATCAGTCATAGAGAAGTAAACTCTCACTGTGACGTTGTGATGTGTGTGTGTGTGTTAATATAATGTCTATGGGTAAATAAGGCAAAGTGTATATTATTGTTTCTTCATTTCAGGATCGTTCAATTTAGTTTGTCGTACCAGAATGTCGTCTTAGATAAGATATACACACTTCACGATCACAAAAAAAATCATATGAACTACGATCACCAAGTACTGTTTCTTCAAGGATCCCAACGTAACCAGTCGGTAAACTTCCCTAGTGAAAATAAAGGACCTACTTCGCATTTATCACACCAGTAACCTGGATCCCAAATAATATACAATAACACATCACCATCTACAACGTCTCTAAGACTATTCATTCTAAGTTTAGTTCTATAAAAATTAGAATCATTCACGACAATCAAACTAAAACACCGTTGTAGATAAAGCATCTTGCAAATAAAATATTGTACTCGTATGCGAATGTAGGTACTTCAGGTGGATGGTTTATCAACATAAAAATGTCTGTATAAGAAACATTATCAAAGTCAATACTTAGATAATCAAATCCTTCTGTGTTACACTTTACTTTCATCAGATAGTTTTAAAATTAGTTTTTAAATCTCTTTTAATAGAAACCGGTAGTTTAAGTTCATCTATAGTACATTCTTCTATTAAAACTTGTTTACATACTTCTTTAGAGCATAGATCGAATAACGTTTCTGGTGAAGCCATACAGTCTGTTCACAAGCTCCACGTTCACCTGAAATAAAATATTATGGTATTAATATTACCGACGATACCTGTAACTACAATATGATTCCCAACAAGTTCATTTAACTCCGCAGGAGAAAAT
>JAGFPH010006913.1:58175-72045 GCA_018207615.1 Philaenus spumarius
TTGATGTTCCTATGAATTTACACATTATTATAGATTTGTAGTATATTAAGATAAATTTAAATATTATTCTACATGTTTCATGTTGCTATGAATTTGCACATTATAGATTTTGAGGATATTGAGATATATTTAAATATTGTTGTAGATGTTTGATGTTAATATGAATTTACACATTATTATAGATTTGTAGTATATTGAGATAAACTTATATACTATTGTAGATGTTTGATGTTGCAATAAATTTGAACATCATTCTAGATTTTGAGGATATTGAGATAAATTTAAATATTGTTGTAGATGTTTGATGTTGCTATGAATTTAAACATTATTTTAGATTTTGAGGATTTTGAGATAAATTAAATATTGTTGTTGACGTTTAATGTTGCTATGCATTTTAACATTACTATCGATTTTGAGCATATAGCGATAAGTTTAAATATTGTTTTAGATGTTTGATGTTGCTATGAATTTAAACATTATTATAGATTTTGAGATAATATTAAATATTGTTGTAGACGTTTAATGTTGCTAAGCATTTTAGCATTACTATCGATTTTGAGCATATAGAGATAAATTTAAATATTGTTTTAGATGTTTGATGTTGCTATGAATTTAAACATTATTATAGATTTTGAGGAATTTGAGATAAATTTAAATATTGTTGTAGACGTTTGATGGTGTTGCTATGCATTTTAACAGTATTATCAATTTTGTGGGTATTGAGATAAATTTAAATATTTTTGTAGATGATTGATGTTGCTATGAATTTACACATTATTATAGATTTTGAGGATATTGAGATAAATTTTAATTTTGTTGTAGATGTTTGATGTTGCTTTGAATTTACACATTATTATAGATTTTGAGGATATTGATATAAATTTAAATATTGTTGTAGATGTTTGATGTTGCTATGCATTTTAACAGATTTTCAATTTTGAGGATATTGAGATAAATTTAAAATTTTTTGTAGATAATTGAGAGCATGTAAAGGTTAATTTTAACATTATTGTAGATGTTTTGAGAGATAGATATAAATTCAAATATTATTGCAGGCGTTTTAGCATGTAGGTATATTTGAATATTCGTAGATTTGCTTATGAAAGTTTCGATAAATTTTTTTTTAGACATGCAAATTAATTAGTGACCAAATAGTCCGTTTAAATAAATTTGTTTTTTCCGCAATCTAGGCGTTGCTCTGGCTATCCCTACAAGGCCTTTACGTCCGAGGACCTCCACACTGAGAAGTAACAGTCGTCTGGGTATTACTGGAGGTTCAACTACTTCGATCAAGAGATTTCCCTATATGGTAAAACTACTTAATTTTAAGCACAGTTTATTCTTAAATTATTGTACATTTTATAAATACCCATTACTCACTATTATGAATATGCTAGGCTATGCTATTAGTTGGGATTTTATTACATGAAATAACAGTTTATATTAATAAATTGCTAAATTATTTATCCCTAAGTGTTTCTGAAATGTATTCAAAGTTTAAAAACATACAATGAAATAATCTTATAAGTAAACAGTTTTATTTTAATAAACATTGATAACATATTTTACATTTGTTTATTTAAAAGCTTGCTAGCTGTTAACAATCAGGACTTTTCTAGGAATAGATTTATTTGTGAAAATTCAATTTATTTAAAATACGATAATTCTACATGCCTCTTTACTAACCTATATTTGTGTGTGCTTTATACACGAACATATTTAAACAAACTAATTTTCGAGTTTATTTGTCCAAATCAACGATATGATAATCTATACTAATATTATAAAGAGGTAAAATTTGTTTGTTTGTTTGATTGTTTGTTTGTTTGTTTGTTTGTACGTGTTGGGCAATATCTGGAACTACTGAAGCGATTAAAACATTGTTTTACAAATAAAAGGCTACACTATCCCTGAGTAACATATTCTATAATTCATTTTGATAAAAAAAATCTTTTTTATTTCAATATTTGTAAACTTAGTCGAAAAAATCTTAGGTTAGACCTAGACTGATGAACTAACACACATGTATTTACATTTATTACCATAGCAACCAAATGGATAAAAAACAGATAAAACAGCTGTTTGCTCCAATATTTCCATTAACAGCTGATTTCAAACTTTGAAGCAATTATTTGTACTTCTAACTTTTAGGTTAGGTTTTTATTAAGGTGTAGACCTGAGCCTTGCTGGTTCTTTTAATCTTTATTATGACTCCTGTTATAAATATACAAAATAATTTGATTTGAAAATTTAACATTATTTACCATCTCAGCTTTGGGGTTATTATTAATTCTACACCTTTATTATAAAGAAAACATAACATGATTATGTGTATAGAAGGTTCCAACGGGGTTGGAGTGTGGAGCACGCACATGATGTACATATTTTACATCATGTATATTATACATATATTTTTTTGCATCATCTAGTTATGATTTGTTAGAAATCTTATATGAAATTCTGGTATTGAGTCAATAATTATCAACATGTATTTCACAGTTTTTATTGCTTTTTATATCTACAGGAATGAGCCCTATAACAATCATAGGCCAAAATGACAAAAAACATATTTTTAAAATTTATATTTTAATTTACCCCCGCTCTTCAGAATTTGACGTTAAAAATATTGGAGGCATGTGTTTTGTAGATAATTAAATGCTATACAACTTTTATTTGTGCAACATTTCTCTAAAATGAAGTCTTCGTGTGGAGGTTTCGTGAGTGAAAGTGGCAAGAAAGTTAAAATTTTGCAAAACTTGAGATTTTACCCCTTTTTCGCTGCCCCATATCTCGGTAACCGTTGGTCGTACAAAAAATTACAGAACCTAATTCGTTCGAATTTTATTCCTCTACAATAGTATATGAGAAAATGCAGAGGAAAGAAGTTATAGGCAAAAAACCGAAAAACGGACCTAAAATTTCACGATTTTCGCGTATAACAAAAGTTGGCATGGGGCTGGGATGACGAAAACTTAGATTCGTTACTACCTAATGGTCCCAAACAACTTGTAAAAAATTCAAGACCACCAGTCCTTTTGTTGGTTAGACCCCTTTTTGAATCTCCATTGATAAAACTATAAGACTCCCTGACTCTACCCATGTACATACTAGTACGAGCGCATTCGTCGTAAAGCGAAACGTAAATGTCATCGTGGAAAAGGATGATTCCTCCTTGATTGTTTCGAAAAACGGCATTTATTTGTTTAACATTACCTCTTCCCAACGAGCCAGCAATACCGTACTCGTGCAATACTTGCAGGCTAGGATAAGCGAATGTGTACACAGTACTGTTTGTTAAGAAGACTATATTACTATCGGCTTGCTGATAGAGACCAGTCAAATTGTTAAATTCGTGAGGTAGGAAATTTAACCAGTTGCGAATCGAAACATTGTCGATCCACGTGCAGGAGAATGACTGAGACCTAAAGCGTGACCGATTTCATGAAGAAGTACCATATTGAAAGATTATTTGCCAATAGCCGGGAGGTTCATACTGAAATCCCAATTTTCGTCATTGTCGAAATGAATTTCAACTTGTTTATGAGATTTAGTGGGTAGGGTATCAAGATGTGCTGAAACTCCTCCAGTCCCATCGAAATCGGAAGGACACTTAACACCGCTTCCTAATTTCACATATCACTCATAGAAATGTAAATATTTGGGTTCAGATTGTCACGGTAAAATTGTAAAACGGTACTATTACTCCAGAGTTGAAATGCGTGCTCTACAATGGACTGATTTTCCCGTGTACCTTGCATGTACCATGAAATCGTAGTATTCTGCCAACCAAAAGAAGCTGCAGAAAAGTCGACCCTCATAAGAGTCGACAGTTTCGTTAAAACCGCAAAAGATTTGGTCATCCGAAAAAACAGTTTTGAGAAGGAGAAACGCAACCGCCTCGAACAGGGTCATCTTACTAAATGACAGAATTTATACAATGACTCGATATAAACAGTCGATCCTGCGTAGAGGTCATTGATCCCTGTACAATGGGTAACTCTAAAGCTCCGCATTTTCTATTTCCGAGGGTTTTTGTAAATCGTTCCACACATCTTTTCAGTTGGACGGAGTATCTTTCGAGGACTTTTCTTTGTGTAAGTTTATATAGACTGTCTGTAAAAGGGCAATGAGTTCGGCTTTTATAAACTCTGTAATGTTGTCTTCTAGGGTTTTTACCTTCTTAGTTAGTTGAGCTAGAGTGACGGCATCATCGCAAGCTGTTCCATTACGCAATTTACGTAATTGCCTGAAGTCCGCGGTAAAGTGTTCATCAATCGGATCCGTATGTATTACGTTTGCCATAACCCGTTTCTCTAATTCTGAAATCTGCCGCAAATTCACTGCATCCTCATCCGATGCTACGCTCGATAGATTAGTGATTCTTCTAGAGTGGGCACTGTACGCAAAACCTCCGGGTAATTGAACTAATCTTATAACGTTTCCGTCCAAGTATTCCAAATTAACAGCGTCTTTTCCGAGCACTGGCGTAGCAACTTTGACTAGTCTTTTTTGTTTAAAATCATACATTGTCGCTGTAGACGTTATACTCTTAATGCCAACATAACATACAACTTGGTGGCTGCATCACTTCCCGCCCTTGGAGCACCTATGTTACTTATGATTTTGTTATTAGCGTCAAAGTTCCCATTACAGCCCATCAGATGTTTCTTTGAGTATCTCATATTTATCGCGTCGAGATTAATTATCGATAGATTAATAAGAGTCTCAATCTATCCCACAATTCATTAGGATCGTCCCAGTACGCGTAGCCTTTTCAACTAAACGTTTTGGGTGGGAACAGATGTTTTATAATGCTATTGTATTTAGTCGACTTGGGGTTTCGATTGATCTGGCCTCGCGGTTCGTATTGTCTGTTATGTACATTTGTTTTCAAGCAGATATCTTTGTAAGCGGCCAAGTCCACCTCGGTGTACACACCGACTTTGGGCGAACGTTTAAATAGTAACTCGTACAATCCCTTCGTTCCTTTATAGTTAGTACCGTCTATCGTAATTTCTCCTTCATAGGAAAATTGTAGATTTTTATCCCCGACCTTAAGCTCTTCGTTTTTGATTCTCGGTCCGTAAATGTTATCTATAGCCTTTATCTTAGCTGTATCCTTTATCATTTTAAGCATGTACTTTTGTGTAAGGGAATGTTTGAACGTTTCGTGCACATACTCCGCTGCTTCGCTACGGCCTTGCAGAGTTGACAATAAATCGGTCAAGGTTTCGGGTGTTTCCGCAACTGTTTCCGTTTCGATAGAACTAGGTCTCCGAGGAGGAGGAGTATCAGAAGTCCCCGCAGTTGGGAAGGGTTCGTCAAAGATCGTCGGCGGTGGTTCTTCCTTGATCTGTGTTTTTACATCATCAAATCTCCCCTGTATTTAAGACAGCTCACTGATAATCGGTTTTTATTGTTTCGCGAGAAACCGTTCTGTATCCACTTCTCCGTGCCGCATCTGTTGATATTTCCTCTTGATAGCATCCCTGAGACGATTTATCTCGAGGGTGACCTGCTCAGACGACGACATTTCGTAAAATAAACGGACATTTGTGTTGAATATTCTATTTATGGTAATTCTATAGATCTCAAAAAAGCGCATACTTTTTCTCCTTCAACAGGTAGCCTACTACATCTCCTACCGACAACTTTAGTACACTGTCCTTTCCATTCCAATACTTTCGCATATGATTATCTAAATACGTAATGTGCTCTACTTTGTTTACGTCGGTGAATACAAATGTTCGTTTTACATTATCACGCCACTCGGGTATTTCCGCCAGAATGAGGTAATCACTTGCAGGTGTTTCTTGCATATGTCGCTTGAGTTCGGATATAGGCCTAGACGCGGATGTGTCCAACTGGTACGAATTGAGCCAGAGAAACTCGTCTAAATTTGCGCCTGTAAATTCGCGCCACGAGTTTAGCTGTATCTTATCGATGATGGAATATTTTCGACCGTCGAACGATAGTCCGAAATGCACACATTGGTTCGGCACAGTGGGCAGAGCTAGTTTTACAAACTCGACGGTAAACATACTCTGCGCCTTGTTGTTTACGGCTTAGATAACGGTCCAAACTTTACATTGTAACTAACGTCGGCGCAACACTTTGAACTGAGCAATAACTTATAGGCGTAAACCGGATCGCGAATATTTATAGTCCTCTCGCTTACTACTACGCACCTGGATGCATAAGGTAAGGAACATCCGTATTGCAACATATCAAGGTAAACCTGAGTGTAGTTTATGTCTCCGTGATCTGGTGTAACGGTGCGATTGAAAAAGTCGGGAAAGGGCCTGAACCGCGAGATTAAATTTTGAGAATGCCGTACGGTACCTTTCAACATGTGTTCATTGTAAATAACTAGTTCCAACGGGACACCGCTCTTTTCGCTCTCGTATAAAAACTTTACCCAAGCGTCCCTGTTGTAAATCCTCCGACCAGATGTAATCATCAGTATGATTATGGGTGGTAAACTTTTACGGTATTCCCCGCGTCTCTTGTGTCTCCAGCACCGTCTGTTAAATACACTGCCGTATTTACGACTACAATAGTTACCGCAAAACTGTTTTCTTTCGGGATAGTACCGAGTACAAAGATTTGACTTTGGTTTAGAAAATCTTATAGCGTTAGCATAAGGGCTGATATCGTTATACGTGTAAATACGCATTATATATCTTTTACAATCCGATCAAAACCTAATCGATAGAGTCCGTCTTCTTTTTCACTGTCTTTGTCAATGACCACAAATCCGTGTTTATATTTATAAGCGAGAGCACAGATATCTTTATAAACTCCAAACGATACGTCCGGCATAACGTGATCGGTGCAAATGTGTCGTAAATTCATCTCGTCCTGTTTAAATACTACCAAAAGGTTTACATTGTCCCGGATCAACTGCTTAGGTATTTTACTGTAGGTCTGGCCCAAATAAAACGAGTCTATATTGTTATGACGGCCCATTGCAAAGTAACCGCGTATATTGTCGTTTTTTTCGCACGAGATATCGTAAAACAACAAAACAGAGTTCGGTTCGGCTTTGTCGGGGGATCGAAATTATCATTGTCCGTATAGGGGAGATATCCGATACCGGAATTTTCGAAAACGTTTTCCAAAAGTTTGTATTTTAGGTGATTGGGAGATTTGGAGAATACGTAAACATTTGCAAATTTCAACCCTTGCGGATCGAACAACAGATTAAATACTACATTCGTTTTACCACAGTTCAAAGGGCCGCAGTATCGGCCCAGTATCAGGTTCGACACCTAATAGTATCGGGTAGTATTGGACTGTGACGTTTCTTCGTCGTGTTTCTTTCCGGCAGGTATTCGTCAAAATTTGACATCTGAAGCGCGTGCTGCATACTCTTGACACGCCTTGTGAATACAAACTGAAGTATATTTATTAGAGTTTATCTTTTTAACGCTGAGACTCTACACGATCGGCATTAAGCTCTGCTTACCGAGCCTCCATATACGGTCTCACACTACGAGGTCACTCTTATCTATCCACGAGTTGTGCGTTCTATCAAAACCAAGCCATTTCACAAGAACTTTGTTTCCTTTCTTACGCAATACTTTATCAACGAGATAAACATCACCAATGTTTGACTTGCTCAACTCTTCTCAGTAAACTCCGCCTTTTAAGATTTCACCTTTTCAGTCTCGCAAAACTAAGTGGCTGGTTTTGTAGGTACAATGCTGTACACTGTAAACACTTCGTTTGTCCAATTAGGTAGATAACCTTTAGCAAAGGTCTTTTTATACTTGGAAATTCTCACTTTATCGTCCAATTTGAATTTAGGATCGCTTTTCAAAGGTTAACCAACAATTTTGTCTAAAGTATTTTCTCGTGTTTCTCTAAAACGTTAGTGGGTTTCATGCCTATGGTACTGTGCACGGCGACTTTACTATACTCAGTAATAGATCGAGCCATTCGTAACTGCCGCGGGCGGTGAATTCGCGCCACATCCAATTTTTCAAGGTACGATTCAACCTTTCTACAATGGACGCTTTTTTGTCCGAATACGTAGCGTAATGGTTTATTTTACGCTGTCGCATTAACTTTTGCACGCGCGCGTTGAAAAATACCTTACCCTGATCGGTCTGGAAATGTTTCTTCTTGTGATTTTTAAATATCGGTTCTAAAGCATCGGCAACTTCCAAACCCGATTTCTACTTTATAGGTACGGCAAAAACTAACTTGGAAAGACAATTTATAAACGTCATTATGCACTTGTAACTCTTATTCACTTAAGCGTACGGTATCATCTCGACCAAATCCGCCTGCTACAAGTCACTTAACCCTTTCAGATTCACAGGTCTAGTTTTGAAATTTCTTCTCGCAGGCTTGTGAAGCTCCTCCGCAATAGCTCGTCTCACGTCCATCATTTGACTGAAGGGGATAATCAATGTGTAATGGATATTAAACCCCCGAAGGGGTGAAGTAGGCCCAACACCCGCCTATTCCCCATCCTGATGATAGACAATAATTTAGTATTCTCTTTCTAAATTACAGTTTTCACTATGAGCCAATCAGAGGGACATACCTACATAGTGGATGGAGATGGACGTAATAGAAGAATTTATAGGGGACTAGTTGCCTCGTCTCTTTACTGTAAGAGAGTAAGTATTAAGTATTAAGTATCTCGTCTCTTGTTCGTATTAAATAGAGTATATATGGAAATCAGTACGTGTATGAATCAGTGGTTTTTTTTTCTTAAAGGAGCTCAAATACGTTGTAGACGAGGTGGATAGTGACAATCTTTACTATTATGATTAGAAGAGGAGGAAGAATTACTTCTGGAGTGGGAAATCCAGGAGTATTTTGAAAATAGAGGAATTTTTAATTAAATTTTTAGTTAAATTCTTCAATCACTTTTGACATTATTTATTTTTATTTTTTTTCAAAATTAACCTTCTCATGTCTGTCACCTTGACGTTGGTGAGAGGGCTTTCAACCGAGACAGGCAATGATTGAAAAGCTGAAAAGTTTGGTTGGCTTAGGATCGACCGTTGATGGCTTAAACCCCCGAAGGGGTGAAGTAGGCCCCACACCCGCCTACTCCCGTGATGCAAAACCATAAATTTTGGCATCTCCGTTACATTCAGCCTTACGGGTTATTACAGCGCTCCAGAGGGCCATTCAGTCTTACGGGTTTTACACCACTCCACAGGACCATTCGCACACACATAAGTTAACATATATATTTTATTTCTCCCTCTACTATTCATGTTTTTTTATATCCATTCGGCAATGTATCATGCTCGCCTTCTCTCTTTATTTTCGCTCCAGTAACTTTAAATAATTTTGCTTCCTTTACGGTTATAACATTTCTATCTTTTGTTCGCCGAATCCTGGACTCCTCCGTCAATATTTTTTGACTAGGATCCGCGACCAAACGTTTAAGTGATTCAAAGTTTATCGCCTCCGCGGTGCGAAGATTTAAAGTCAGACCTTTACCTTTGCAAACTGTGTGTATTTCGCCATCGGTCGTAATAACTTTGTAGCCGTAAGTTTTTGGGCCTCCGGAAACAAATTCTAAAATGTACGATCCGGGTCTGTAGTCCGTCAGTTCGTCGGTCATCTGTCCTAGATAGTCTCCTGTAGGAATTTTATACTCCCCGGCTTTGTGCAAGTATATGATCGAGTCCGTGTCGTATTAACAAGTTTTGTCACCTAGGACATCCAGGTGCTCGTACAATTTAAGCCTGGCTTGGGCTGTCGTATAGGCCGCTAAAACGACGTCGACCGTATGGAGTAATTCGCAAGCGTCTTCCTTGTAATTCGCCAACTTACTACAACGACATCTAGATTTACTTCTTGTGTGTTGAAAACATCAACGGAGGGACTGGTTAATAGTTTGAAAAGGTCGGTCGGTTGTCTTACAATCGCGGTTTTCGTCTGATTCTCGCGTTGTCTGAATTTTCCCCAAAAAGAATTTAGCACCAGTTTAGCTAGTGAACGGAGGCCTTCGTTCTTCTTAATTTGGCTAATGTCGAGTCTAATACCCTCGTTCTTGTAGTACTCATCGACATATTTCAATTTACTTTCCTCGTTATCGCACGGGGATGCGGAATACTACCCCCCGGAAAACTACCCCGTACGATTTTGTATTCCCAGTGCGTCCTCCGAAAAATGCGTCTCAGGGGTTAAGGGGTACAGTGTTTAAGAGTTGATGGAAATCCAGGTACGCCATTTCGGAATTAGTTTTTAACATTGTTCGAAACTGGCACCCCCACATCTCGATTACCTCGTGTTGTCTGGAAAGTTTGACAGTTTTGGACCCTGTTCTCTCCAGTCTAGCGTTGTGAGTATCCAAAGGATCGTCCTCTAAGGGTTCATCACGCCCATAAGGGTAATACTTGGAGCAACCGTGCCAGTAGCAACCGTGAAATTCATAAATACGACTGCCGTCAAATCCGTCGACTTTGGAACCGTTGATTTTAATTTCACGGTCGTTACCCGAATGCTGTATGTGCACACCTCTTTGGTCCGATTCCCATATCAACCAATTTAGGGTGATTGTTAACTGGATGTCTACAAGTCTGTAACCTTGCTTTGAGATTAGGCTTATTGTGTCCTTTTTAAGGAAGTTCCTCCTAAGGACTAGATTACAAGCACTTGCTATGGTTACGGCCTCCAGAAAAGGGTCCACTTTAAACTCTTGGAGGAAAGAGGCCCTGAATTTTAAACATGCTTGAGCTAAAATGTCCACATCCGAATAACAGTATTCGAAAATTTCTTTTTCAAAATCAAATACGTATTCGTTACGCACCTGTTCGTCATGCCATTTTTCAAACTCTTTGTGCCCTTTGTCGAACATAGAGTCCGGGCAGTAATATTCTTTAGCCGGGATTGGTCCTACATAATTTTGGTTTGCCACCGTGTTGAACAGGTGCGGGAGGTATCCTTTCTTTTTCTCCGGAGGCAGATCGAAAGCTTTAGGGAGTTTGGAGAGGGCCATAGGCATGTAATTGAGGGAATCGATAAATTTAACATTATCAATCTCCATCAATATGATCTTGGTGCCGCGGGTGATCAGTTCAGAGGTAAATTGAGTTTCTTCGAGCACGTATTTAAGGAGAAATTGAAAATCAAAACCTTGGCCGTTGTGAGCTACGACGCATACCTTTTTGTACGCTTTGCGTGCCTCCATCACGTATGCCATAAACTTGTTGACAAGATAACGCGGGTTCGATCTTTACAATTGTCACATGCTCCGCCTTTAATACACAGCCAACAGTACTGTTGGGATACGCATAAATTCACACGGTGGACATAGGCTGTGTCTAAAGCCTCATCCTGTCGATTTTCTAAATCGAAAAATATATAAATGAAATTTTTCATCGGAGGTTTTCGCGTATCGATTTGCATATAGCATTTATGATCGGCAGACAGATAGTCTTTACACATTTTACAATACGTTTCACCGCACACGTGCTCGGAGGATCGTTTTCTAGAAAAGATAATTTTTTCACACCCGGGACATTTCCTTATAGATTTACAAATACTTTTTAGGTGGAATGAAAAACAGGTTTGATTTTTAAACTGACGGTTACAATCACTACATTATACCCCGTCATTTTCCTAGATACACGATGGGGAACGTTTACACGCGTAACACGTATTCGAACATCTATGCTGTACACGTGTATTAAATGGGACATGACATGATTGACAGAAATAACTGCATGCAAAGGCAGCGGTTAAACTCGTTATTACGTTGTAGTGGAAGTCTTTAAAAATTTAATTTATATTGTACCGCGGATTTTTTACGTTACCCTCGAAATAGATTTCACGACCCCTGCAGCCGTAATTGTAGACGGTGATTTTATATTCCGGTAGGAAATTTTGAAATTTCTCCAATTCATGGAGACCCGCGCCCTCCTCGGGGATTTCAATTCTAGCTTCCGTCATAAGTTTTTGAGCCTCATCTGACTGTAATTTTATTCTAAAGTCTATAATCTGTGGATATCGTGGATTTTTCTCGCAATGAAATTTTGCCACGACCAAGGCGCTGGGAAGACAAAGTGAATCCGAATTTTTAATTACTACGATTCCTTTACGCTTGGAACACTCTTCCTTAAAATTATTACACATCCCGGGCCTAACTTTACCTCGTCCCATAGGGACGCTGATTTTAGTACATTTCACCTTAAGAATGTCACTAGATGTACAAGAATCGGCGTTACTTTGAATAATTCCTCCGAAAATCTTCCACAAAATGTCGGAGTTAATTTCCGAAGCGGTCCTAAAAGCGACGTAACCCGGTTCTTTGATTTTAAAATTTAAACTTCTCAGTTCAAATCCTAAATAGTCTCTGTCTGTACAATCTTTAGTCATAGTCTCCAAAATGTCTTGTAAGCCTTGTCTGACCCATGTAATTTCATCAACACCATCGGGCGGCGAATTAAATTTAAATGTTACACTTGAACCGTAAAGGCGGAATTTTATAACATAAGTCTCCATTTTTGAAAAAATGTAAACTGAAGACATTGTATAATAATTATTAAAATTTAAACTATAAATATTTGAAATATAAATGTAGATTTATAAACATAAAATTTAAAATATGAAATTAAATAAGGAAAGAGATGATATGATTATCGAACTATGAGTAAGAAAGAGAGAGAGAGAGAGAGAGAGAGAGAGAGGGGGAGAGAGAGAGAGAGAGAGAGAGAGAGAGAGAGAGAGAGAGAGAGATAAAACAATATGTTAACTTACCGTAGCAAAAGACCACCGATGCGCACATCGGTAGGGTCTGGAATAGAATGACGGTGGGAATACAATCAGGTAACAACGCGGATGTATTTCTTATCGCATCCGGTCGAGATAGGTTGTTTTAATTGCATGAGACAGAATGTACTTATTTTCGCATGGCCGAACTTGACATGAGGTAGGATGTAGTTATTATAGCATCCGACCTCTTATACACGAAAATATACGGATCGTCTATTCTCCTCGGCACCTTGACCCCTCCCCATTCTATACATATATAAAGAAGCATTTCTGGACAGTTAATCAGTCTGTATTGAGATACGATAGTGCTCTCTCTCTCTTACTGTTGTGGTTTTGTGTAGTGTTTTATACTTTGTAAGTATATTAGGGCTTCAACCAGAGATCGCTCCAATTCAGTTAAGCCAAACAAAACCGTTCTTTTAAGTACTTTGGTGCTGAATCGTGCGTATTTGATTTCGAAAATTAAAGTTATTATGACCAGATACGGGGCGAGTATACTGTGCTATTTAAAATTTGACGAGGAGGATGAACGATCCGTTTTTCTTCCGAGTCGGTATAACAATGTCTTTTCTCCTGCGGAGTTAAATGAACTTGATGGGAAACATCTCGTAGTTACAGCAATCGTCGGTAAAACGTTCGCTCTTGAAATAGTGGACTAGAATGCTATAAATAAGAGGGGAGACAATAATATTTTGGTCTGATTGTCACCGAAGAGGACGTGGTTAGGGTCCTCTTCCAAGGTAAAATCACCTTTCTCTTTTTTATTACACTCTCTCTCCCTCCCTCTCTCTCTCTCTCTCTCTCTCTCGGTATTTAAATCCTATAGTGTTTTATACTTTGTAAATATATTATGGCTTCAGCCAAGAATCGGCTCAATTCAGTTAAGCCGAACGAAACCGTGCTTTTAAATACTTTGGTGTTGAATCATTCGTATTTGATTTCAAAAATTAAGGTTATTATGACTAGATACGGTCCGAGTATACTGTGCTTTTTAAAGTTTGACGAGGATGATGTGCGATCCGCTTTTCTACCGAGTCGATATAATAATGTATTTTCTCCTGCGCAGTTAAATGAACTTGTTGAGAAACATCTCGTAATTACAGCAATCGTCGGTAAAACGGTC
>JAGFPH010006914.1:7978-25781 GCA_018207615.1 Philaenus spumarius
GATTAGAACGAAATTTGGGTATGTAGATTCACCTAGTGCCATAGGTGCTCTCTAAGAAAGGTTTTCTAAAAATTCGACATTTTTTAGAGGTGGTCTGGGAGGGTCAAAGTTACTAAATCACGATTTCTCTAAAACTACTGAACGGATTGAAATGAAATTTGGTATGTAGGTTCCTCTAGGGCCATATGTGCTTGCTAAGAAAGATTTTCAAAAAATTTGAAATCTTAGGAGGGGTTTGGGGGGTCAATGTTACTAAATAACGATTTCTCCAAAACCACTGAACGGATTAGAACGAAATTTGGGTATGTAGATTCACCTAGTGCCATAGGTGCTCTCTAAGAAAGGTTTTCTAAAAATTCGACATTTTTTAGAGGTGGTCTGGGGGGGGTCAAAGTTACTAAATCACGATTTCTCTAAAACTACTAACCGGATTGAAATGAAAATTGGTATGTAGGTTCCTCTAGGGCCATAGGTGCTTGCTAAGAAAGATTTTTAAAAAATTTGAAATCTTAGGGGGGTTTGGGAGGGTCAATGTTACTAAATCACGATTTCTCCAAAACCACTGAACGGATTAGAACGAAATTTGGTATGTAGCTTCCTCTAGGACCATAGGTGCTCGCTAAGAAAGGGTTTAAAAAACATCTAAATTTTAGGGGAGATTTGGAGGGGTCAAAGTTATAAAAATCCCCATAAAAAATACATTGTGTAATATATTTATTGATATAATATATTTTTTGTTAATACTCATTTAACTTTGATTTGTCTATCCATGCAAAGCCGGATCGGGCCAGCTAGTATAGACGTATAAATAAAATTGAACTCTCTGTCTGTGATTTCAAAATATACGCTTTTTTCTAAACTCATATGGTAACTCACACATTACCAAAACCTAAACACACATTTGTAAATGTTTTGTCCGTCTGTTTGTCCGGGCTAATCTCCGGAAAGGCTGAACCGATTTTGAAGAAACTTTCATTGACATTTAGAGGAATATTTTATTCAGGACATTTTCAGAGAATATTTTAGACTACTTTTTATTCCAAAAATATCTAAAATTCCTGTAAAAAAATTTAAAAAACATAAAATGTATGGACAAAATTAGGGATTTTGTGTACAAATGTTGGGGATATTGCGTGTCTAATTCTATCTATGTCTTAGGCCTACATTATGTACAGATCACAGCTACCCCCACCACCCAACGTAGATCCAAGTGCCTCTGTCCTAATTAATCACCATTTCCGTAAACATTCCTATTTAAAAATTATGAACAAAATTAGGGATTTTGTAGTTTGCATTGGCACCACCATTAGTCACCGCAGGGGTTTGCAAGCGAAGCGAGCCCATAGTAGGCCTACAAACATAAATAAACGGTATCAGTTAACTGACACAAACTTTCTCCCAACTTACTGTAGTCAAAATAATATTGTTTTTAATCATTTTATTTACTACTTTTTAGAACAAAACAAAAAAATAATATTATACCTACGTCAATCGTATAAAAAAATTATTGTCCCAGGCGGGATTCGATCGTGCGACCTTTGAATTACTGGCCGTGCTCGCTACCGTGGTGCTACCCCGTGCGGCCGCTGCCGCGATGCTAGATTGACAACAAAAACTTGTTTATTTTTAAACATTTCCCAATAATTATAAAACGCCGAAGTTTTGATAAAAGCGGGTGGTGTCATTTTGTTTGGCATCTTAAGCACTATAAATACTGAAAATTTGATCAAAATCGTTATAGCCGTTTTTAAGAAATTTGCATTTTTGTCGTTTTTATGGGTTTTTAGGGGTAAATTACCCTTAAAAATTAATAAGTCCAAAAAATAAAAATAAAGCCTGGAGATATTAGGGTTTAGTACCTACATACCAAATTTCATGAAAATCGGACCAATAGTGTCCTCTCTGGTCGTGTATACATACAGACAGACTGACAGACAGACACCACTCTAAAAACACTTTTTTGGGTTCAGGGAGCACCAAAACAAAAAATTTCACTAAAAATATTTTTGGGTTCAGGGAGCACCAACACATATAATTCCGCTAAACAATTTGTTGGGGTTCTGAGAGCACCAAAACAGATAATTCAACTGAAAATTCAAATTCGAACATTTTTACGAAAAAAATACTTTCTCCATATACTGCGTATAGGGTGGAGAAAGTAAAAAGGACTCGACCATGCAAAAGTTCAAGTAGTTCTAATTTTTGTATGTTGTTTAGACCTTAACTAATAGTAAAAACCAAATTTGCTACTTCGAAAGACCTGTGCTAGTTGCATAGTATCCTAAAACCTGAAATTATCCCACTATTTTCAGTTTTTGCTCATTATTTCCTAAAGTATGCGTCTGACAGAAAATGTTAAACTTACCTCACTAACTAAACAAACTAATTATTTTAAACTAAACTAAATTCCCTGCAATTGTACGCCCAAGCGAGCTATGTTATATTTAAATAATTCGACCACGCAGCTGGACCGCTGACGTGAGTTGAGCAAATTTCCGAAATTGAGTTTATAGGCCTACGTTTTAGGGTTTCAACCAACAATTTGGGAACTAGGTCTATCCACGACGCTGCTGAATAGCTGCAAAATGCTTCGCACGCCATTCCGCATATTGGGAGTATCTTCAATACACAATGCATTGCGTGCTTCGCACGCCAAACCCACGTTAGAATCCACCTCATGGCTTTGAACCGGATACTTCTATGGTATTTTACGTTTTGATCGATTTTGGCGGAACCAAGCGAGCTATAAGGTCGCGTAAAAAAACAATATGTGTAGAATAACATCCTATATTAATATTTGTAGAAAAAACTCCACAAAAAATTCATTCTCGTAGGAAAAATCTAAAAAAATAGTTACTTCCAGTTAAAAAAACGTGCTTTTGGTTGTTGGATTTTTTTGGCTAACGAACTCGTCCGAGCGACGTAGA
The DNA here is from genome assembly GCA_018207615.1 of Philaenus spumarius. NCBI lineage: Eukaryota > Metazoa > Arthropoda > Insecta > Hemiptera > Aphrophoridae > Philaenus > Philaenus spumarius. Next base: position 10,906 of record JAGFPH010006914.1, read on the forward strand.
CAACCAACATGTGTACCAAGTCTGAACCAAATCGGACTTAAAATGCGGCCGCTAGAGTGCGAACACATACGTGCATATATATACACTAGGGGAGACCCCTGCGTGCTCCGCACGCCAACCCCCAATGGAATCTTCTAAAAACAAATGTTATGTTTTATTTATAATAAAATTGTACGATTAATAATAACCTGAAAACTAAGATGATAAATAATGATAAATGTTCAAATCAAATTATTTCTTATATTTGATAACAGCAGTTATAATAATGGTTAATAGAACCAGCAAGGCTCAGGTCTACACTTTAAAACCCTAACCTAACAGCTAGAAATACAAAAATTTACATTAACTGTCATAATTATTTTACAGAACAGCTGTTTTATGTTTTTAATTTATTTATTTAATACCAACTGTTTTAATGTAAACTGCAGAACAGCTGTTTTGTGTTTTTAATTTATTTATTTAATACCAAATGTATTAATGTAAACAATGCAGATGTTTTTTAAATTCTCATGTATTTGTTATGGGGATTTTTCGTTTTTCGGGGACCTCAAAAACTCCTTAGTTTTTAATTTTAGAAAAAACTTATATTTTTCCCTCATTCCTTGAACCGATACCTTTAATTTGATACCTCTCTCATTATCCTCCGATTTACCAAATTCCCACAATTTTGAATCTAAAATTTCGCTTACAGAATTATATATAAGGATATATCTATATGATTTTTAATGACAACCCAAAACGTGTTCTGGGGACCATGATCGGTGCTCATTTGCTACTCCCGACCTTGGGTCTTACCATAAGGGCCACTGCAGTAGCTCATTTTTCCTATGGAAATTCGCTAATAATAAATCAACCACTCCCTGAACCTCTGACGTGAGTCGAACGAATTTCCAAAATTAAGTGTATATGTTTCAGAGGTTCAACCGACTATTTTGGAAAATGGTCTATCCAGGAAGGCGCTGAATAACTAATTTGTGTACGAAATATATCAGTAGAATTTGTTTGCACCTTCGGCCCAGTTGCGTATGAGCCTAAAAACGGATGAATTTTCTCACTACTTTCAGTTTTTGCTCAATATTTCCTAAAGTACAAATACTTCTGACAAAAAGAGTTAAACTTACCTTATTTTAAACTAAACTAAAATTAAATACAATTTGGCGCCCAAGCGAGCTCTGTTATATTTCAATAATAATTCGATCTCTCAACTCATTTTCAAATACATCATTGTTTTGTTTTCAAATGTTACCGACAAGTTCTTGTTTAAAAATCTTCAAACAACATTCACAGCCAGGGAGGGGAAAACTAACACATTTAGGATTTTCTTTGCATGAGTCCGTAAAACGAGCTTTGTTACAAAAAAATCTTGAAAATTGATCCGGTAAGACGCAAGATGTATGCGTTTCAGAACCGTCCAGGAGGATGCATAGTGCTTATTTCACTGTTGTCTTTATTTTACAGGAATACCCGCTGCTATCCTACAAGAGGTCATCTTCTCACCTAAACGTCCGAAATACATGAACTACGCAACAATAGGATTTGCAGTTGGCCACGAAATAACTCATGGATTCGACGATATGGTAACTATATTTAATTTTATAGAAAGTAACCCATTCCGAAGGTATTCACGTAAACCCACAAATAACTTCCATCACGCAGCTGAAGCGCTGACGTGAGTTGAGCGAATTAAATGTATATGTTTTAAGGTTACAACCAAGTAATTGGAAAATTGGTCTACTCACGGGGGCACTAAATTTAGAGTGAGTGAAGTTTGCGTAAATTTGTATCACTTAGAGGTAGTAAGTGTTATGTTCTTTTCCCCCGTTTCTGCGAGGGTCATAAAACCATAAAAACCATCAAAAAGACCATAAAGTTCATAAAAAAGATCATAAACACCATAATAAGGACCATAAAAACTATAAAAAGAGCTAAAAGGCCACAAATACTTTACAAAAGACGATACAGATCATAAAAGACCATAAAGGCTACTAAAAAACATAAAAATCAAGAAAGTATCACAAATACCATACAAAAGACCATCAATAGCATAACGACAGTAAAAAAGACCAAATAAAAAACAAAACAATAACATAAAAAGACAAAAATATCATTAATAAATGGTACCAGGAACTGGCACATACTTTCTCACAAACATATTTAAATTATTAAACAGATTCACGGTGACTTGTAGGGTGGGGTAGGAGAGGTGATTTTGTATTAAAGTAGTTTTCCCATAAAAATCCATAAAATAACGGAAAAACCAACTTTTCTCAAAAACGGCTTGAACGATTTTAATTAAAATTTTACAGTTTATAGTACTTTAGGTCCCTAATAAACTATAAAATTGTAATCAAAATCGTTAGAGTCGTTTTTGAGAAAAGTTGATTTTTCCGTTATTTTAAGGGTTTTTATGGAAAAATTACCCTTAAAAATAAAAAATTCACAAAAATGAAAAAACGCCTGTAGATACCGTGGATTAGTACCTCCATACCAAATATCATCAAAATCGGACGACTGGTATAGGCTCTAGGTCTGATAACATCCACACAGACACACAGACACACATACAGACACACACACAGACATCACTCCGAAAACCACTTTTTTAGGTTCAGGGGGCCCAAAACGGATATTTCCACCAAAAACTCAAACTCGAAAGTTTTGACGAATACAATACTTTCTTTATATACTATGGTATAGGGGGAGAAAGTAAAAAACAATATTAAAACCATAAATACCATTAAAACCGTTAAAAACAGAAAGACCATAAAAACGCAAAAAATATAATAAAAACCCATGCAAAAACCATAAACACCATAAAAGGACCATTAAAATAACAATTAAAACCACTAAAAACTAAAATACCATAAAATGACAACAAATACCATATAATAACAGCTATAAATGCCTTAAAAAGGTAAATTAAAACCACTAAAAAACAAAAAGGCCGTAAAAAGATCACAAATAGGCCTACCATACAAAAGGGAAATGAAAACCAATAATACCATATAAAAAAGACCATACAAAGTCCAAAACGATCTTACATACCATAAAAAACCCATAAAAAGACCATAAAAAGACCATAAAAACAGTCCATAAAGACCATAACAGTGTTGGAAAATATTCAATTTAACATTAACAGAGGCTTGACAGAATAAAACGTCAACACAAAATCTCATAACGCTCAATATTGTAGCTCAATGAAGATGGCGACATTGTCGTTGAAACGCGTTTGAGTAAGTTAAAGTATTAGTTGTGAGATTTTGTGTTCAAGTTTTATACTGTCAAGTATATCTTCTTACAAGTCCAGCTCGATAGTTATTTATCTATAATATTATAAGGAGGTAACATTTGTTTGTTTGTATGTAGGGGGTTATCTCTGGAGCTACTGAACCGATTGAAAAAAATGTTTTGCTAACAAAAATCTACACTATCCCTCAGTGTATAATTCATTTTGATAAAAACATCTATTATTTCTATATTTCTAAATTTAGTCGGAAAAAACGTTTAGGTTATGCCTAGACTGATGAACCAACACATATTTCTTGTATGCATTTTCATTCATTACCATAGCAACCAGTTGAATAAAACAGCCGCTTGCTCTAATATTTCTATTAACAGCTGATTTCAAACTTTGAAGCAATTATTTGTATTTCTAACTTTTAGGATAGGTTTTTATTAAAGTGTAGACCTGAGCCTTGCTGGTTCTCGTCACCTTTATTATAACTGCTGTTATAAAAATATACGAAATAATTTGATTTGAACATTTAACATTATTTACCATCTTAGCTTTTGGGTTATTATTAATCCTACACCTTTATTATAACGAAAAACATAACATGATTATGTGTGTAGAATGTACCAACGGGGTTGGCGTGCGGAGCACGCAGGGGTTTCCCCTAGTTCTTAATAAAGTAGAACTTTACACCGAGCTGAACAGGTTAAAACAGATGTTTGTAAAATCAAATGTAATCCAAATCAAATATTTTGCATTAGCAATGCAATAATATATTGTAATTTCTTTTTAAAGGGCAGACACTACGACAAGCAGGGCGAACTGGCCGATTGGTGGGATCCAAAAACAAGTGAGAAATTCAAGGAACGAATGCAATGTGTGATCCAAGAGGCCAACAACTTCACTGACATGCAAGCTAATTTGAGTGTAAGTCAAACTGAAGTTATAAGTCAACAGCTAAACCATTGAAGTTGGTTTAGTAAATTTCCTACATTAAATCATTGTATTTTTGGATAACCTAATAGAACTCCGATCCAATGCAATATTTCGTTCCACTGGAAATTCGACGATAGTGGCTCTATCTATTGGGGAAACGACGGAAGCTGTGTGAAACACCAATGCTACCAATAATTTCTCCCTAGCGCTACCTCGCTGCGCGATCGTGCACTATTTTCCCGACAACCTGATTTTCGCCACACTGCTGCCGTATGGATGCAAGATCTATTTATTATTCATGATCTATGATTAAGTTTATATGTTTGAGGGTTTCGACCGAAAATTGTTTGAAATTTTTCTACTCAATAGGCGCTAAATAGCTGCCTCCGTGTACGAAATATATTAATAAAATTTGTTTGCACCTAAGCCTCTAGCAGCTTCGTTCCTCTCGCAGCTGAAAAACTTCGCTTTGTGAGTTGGCACCTCGACCTAGTGGCCTGGTGGACTCTATTTTCATGAAATAAAATGCAGGACTCAAAAGTTACAAAAATAATAACCTAATATAAAAAATGTAAAAAACAGCAGTTTTGCAGGCTAAGGCCTAGCATGTGAGTCATTGAAACAACAATGGCGGCAGGTAGGCCTGGCTGCGCGAATGATGGTGTGTGCGCGTAGAGGTGCGAGGGCAGCTTAAGCGTAGAGGTGCGAGGGCAGCTTAATGCTCTGATGCTCTTAACCCGTTCACTGCTACGCAAATTTTATATTTCCTACGCTAGGTGCTGACCTTTTATTTTTTATATTTATAGCCTAAATGAGTAGAAATTACTTTATTTTTTATTTTTGAACCTTTCTACCTAATAATCACATGTGCATCCAAAGCACATAGGACACAAATTGGCGTGCAAAGCACGCATTGCCCTGCGTATTGAAAATTCCCACAATACGTGGTTTGGCGTGCGAAGCACGGAATGCATGGAGTATTGAAAATTCCCACAATACGAAGGTTGGCGTGCAATGCACTGTGCGTCGGCCGCTTCTAATAGTGTTCAGTGTCGTCAAGCTCACATGTGCGTCCTTAGCAGGGAACGTGTCAACAAACTATACAACACGGACTCGCTTAGTAATATTTTACCAATATCTGATTTCAGTTGAACGGTATCACCACCCAGGGAGAGAACGTAGCCGACTTGGGGGCCGCCAAGTTAGCCATGGCGGCGTACAGGAAGTGGGCGGACACTCTTGAAACGCCGGAGCCCAGGCTTGTAGGTTTCGAACAGTACTCCCAGCGTCAGATGTTCTGGATCACTGTTGCCAACTTTTGGTGCACGAAAATCAATGACTTCGCTTTGCGTAACCTGATCCTCACTAACGAGCATCCGCCTTCCGAATATCGTGTGATCAACGTCCTCCGTAACCACGAGACGTTCGCCGAGGATTTCAACTGTCCCAGAGGATCGCCGATGAACCCGACTGAAAAGTGTAACGTATGGTAGACAATAAAGATACATTGTGTTTTCTTCTTTGTTTTTACATTTCGAAACTAGTCCATTCAAAACTACTTTCATTCGACGTTCCTTGGGTAGCTGACCGGGGTCCCGAAACCCCAAAGTTTTGGTGTCACCCCTAAAAATGCCCTTAACTCTAAAATCATAATAATTCGTCTGACAGACGACGCAAGATCAACGAAATTCATCGTTAGCTATGTAGGAATGCAGTAGACATGGACTACCCCATTCTAATCCTCCCCCATAACATATGTCAGTGCCCTGCAAGGTCTCTAGATAGAAAAGGTTACCTCATTCGGGAAATATCAAAAAAAAGTGGAGTGGGGGCTGTGACGTAGTTATTGGTACACCTAGACAGTGATCAAAGCTCTGTCGTTTACGTTTATACGCGTTACTCATTATTTGTGAATGTTTGACGGCTTGTGTTTTTTATTTAAACTTAAACTTTTTTTAAATTAGTGTATATAAAGTGTTTTAGAAGTGTAGGTAGAATAAATAATATATTATTTAGACCTACAATGGATAGAAAATCAATAAATAAACCTAAAGGTGGTTCCATTTGTGCGGTTGCAACTTGCAAATATTATTATGGAAAAACAAAACAATATATACAATATATATAAACAAAATATACTGTTTAGTATTTAAATATACAATTAAATATCAAAATAAAGATAAAAATGTGATATTTTAATGGATTTTAGTTTCATTTAGATTGTTTGTTTAGTTTTCATTATAATTATTTTAAAACTCATGTATGTTTATCGTTTGCATGGTGTCAAATAATTTTTTTATTATTTTTTTTTTTTTAAAGCGAAAATATGTTTGAAAAATATTAAATAATTCATAGATATGATATATTTTATGTATACAATATTTTAAACAGCATACCTCTTAAGTATATAGATATGTAACAACCGATGTTTTAATTGAATTTTAATACAGTAAGCATTTTTCGTTGATTTTTGTTTGTGTTTACTTTTAGTTTGTTAATCTAACTTAAAACTAGTGAAAAGATGAAACACTTTTTCGAGACTTCGGCTCGTCCGGACAGAACACACGAATTGAAAGAAAATTAAAGTTAAACATTACTTTTTATTTGTTACATTTAGTTTAAAAAAATAAGTTAAAACGTTACCCCACACTGTATTTACGTTACCCCACACAAAAATGTCTTTTCATAAAAACCTAATTCGGACTATTACGAACATTTTAAAACAAAAAATAGCAAAATCTGTCCAGCCGTTCTCAAGTAATGCTTACCAACGAATAGCATTTAATTTTTATTATATAGATTACTAGGGGAGACCCCTGCGTGCTCCGCACGCCAACCCCCAATGGAACCTTCTAAAAACCTATGTTATGTTTAATTATAATAAAGGTGTAGTATTAATAATAACCTCAAAACTAAGATGGTAAATAATGTTAAATATTCAAACCAAATTATTTCTTATATTTTATAACAGCAGTTAATAATGGTTAAAAGAACCAGCAAGGCTCAGGTCTACACTTTAAAACTCTAACCTAAAAGGTGGAAGTACAAAAATAATTGCATCAAATTTTGAAATCAGCTGTTAATGGAAATATTGAAGCAGCTATGTTATCTGTTATTTTATTCAATTGGTTGCTATGGTAATAAATGTAAATACATGTGTTGATTTATCATTCTAGTCATAACCTAAGATTTTTTCCGACTAAATTTACAAATATATTGAAATAAAAAAGGTTTTTACCGAAATGAATTATAGCCTATGTTACTCAGGGATAGTGTAGCTTTTTATTAGTAAAACTATTTTTTCAATCGGTTCAGTAGTGCCAGAGATTACCCCCTACATACAAACAAACAAACAAACAAACAAACAAACTTTACCTCTTTATAATATTAGTATAGAAAATGGATTATCGTGATTGCATTTTTTTCTTTTTTATTCTGTAAAAAATATTAAATACAATTTTAATGACTGCTTTTTAGTTATATGATTTAAAATGTATTACCAAGATAGCTTTTTATTTTAAATTTTAGTCAGTAAAAATATAAATTAAAATTTGTATGATTATACTTTTGTTATTATTGTAAATTGCAAATTAATGACATAAACATAATGTTTTTGAAAAGGTTAAGATATATTCTTACAATTACAAATGTTAAAATGTGTAACTTAAGTATCATTTTAAAAAACTGCAACCCCAAAAATAGTTTAATACATCTATTTTTTAAAAAATGAGGTGGTTTTTACGACGAAACATACATCTTTCATGGTAGCGCGGTGTTTTTATACTATAATGACGTCACTGGACAGGGAACGTGTCGAGGGGTTTGAGTTTGTTTACATGACTATGAGGTAACCTTTTCTATCTAGAGACCTTGAGTGCCCTGTAACAATTCAGTGCGGAATTATATTGTATTTTGAGGTTATATCATTTTGTTTTCATGCCGTAGTCTGTGAGACGAATGGTTAGGATTAGTGTTAGTATACTATAACATTGTTATTAACATTACACAAAACTTTAGTGGAATAAATGGACTTCAAACTAAGTAAAAAAAATAAAATTACAAGGCAAAACAATACATTGTTGTTGCGGCTTGTAAGGAAAAGTGGTGTAAAATTATCTTCGCATAAAATTTAGGTTACAAAAACATCTCAAAACGCTAGATTATAGCACTTACTACAGTTTAACGTTGTAAAAATAAAGTTTCTAACCAAAATAACTTTTTTTTTTATTGTTTATCCTTGGTAGTCCCACAGACGAATTCTTACGATTAGAGCAACACCTAAAACATGAGTATACGATTCTAGGGTTATTTTATTAATAATTTGTATGTTTTGTTACTTTTTGCAGAAAATACTATTTAGGGGTAGCCTACTTTTACCTTTCAAAAGGGAGAAAATAATGTATGGTATTTTTTCAGACTAGTTCGTAGAAAATACAAAAATGCAAACAACAAATTTTGTTCTCAGCATATTTTTTAAAATGTAATTTTAATTAGATACAATTTAACCCCAGAATGAATTTTAAGGGGTAAAGAGATTAAAATATTAGTTTTTATACCTAAAACGGCTATTCATTCGAAATATAAAGCAAAATGTTAAAAAATAAATTTACGTATAGTTTTTCAATGATACATGATTATGTATTATTTTATTATTGCGTAATATTGCATGATTTTTAGGGGTGGTTTTATCCCTTAAAAGGGTAAAAATTATTTACTATATTTTTTAACACTAATCGTTGTAGATTAAAATAAAATGCAAGTTTTCTCACGTAAACTTAAATTTAGATGTTTTTTTGACGCAAGAGAGGGGAGGTAGTTTTATTTCTTAAGGGATGAAAATATTATTTTAGTTGAACAATGACAGTAGCTCGAAACCTACGGCAAAAAGTTACAAAAAAGCTTAACACGCATTTCACATTTTTTATACTCTGGGAGTGGGTTTCACTCCCTTTGATTAACCATGAGAATAAAATTTTGGCTCAATTTAATATTATCTCACTAAACATACAATCTATATATTAAAAGAATTTATGAAAACTTGTGGCAGTCAGTACGGCCATTCTATCCGGCCGATTTCCTTAGTTTTTTTTAAATTGCAGGTAATCATTCACAGATATGTCATCAAGCATTACAAATCATGTATCTTTCGCCTTACAAACGTTATAATCAAATGCAAATTTCTGCTGTGTATTCCTTATGGGGGTTTTTTTTGGTTCTTTGTCCACTTTGCGTTCGTATACCGTCCATCCGATTGCTTTGAAATTTTGCATAGTAACACAGGTTAACCCTGGGAAGGTTTTAGGCCATTTACCGAAGTCCTAGGACATTAGGGCTACGCCCCAGTGGCCCTCAAAGTTTCAATGTTAATCTTATGGAAGAAAGATTTCTATTGATTTTATCAGGGGCACAAAAACAGCTGTTCGTATAAAAAACTTAGCAACAGATCATGTTTGTTTACTTTCATTACCATAGCAACATTACTTAGAAATTTTGAAGAGTATTACCTTTTTGAGGTTACATTGACAAACTAAAAACAAACACAAACAAAAATCAACGAAAAATGCTAACTATATTTTAATTCAATTCAAACATTGGTTGTTACAAACCTATTATATATAAAACAGCTAATTTGGATCAAAAACTGAACATAATCATTAACAGATATGTCAAGTCTTATATATTATCATCCGTTCAGCCGCTATTCACCCGAGAAGGAGCTCCGGTATACAATCCTTCAAATTTCCCATGTTAATCTTATGGAGATAATGTTTAATGAGTTTGAGTCAGCTGCCAAATAAAACAGCTGATTTATGCTCGGTCACCTATGTACAAACGAGCCAAAGATAAACGAGATTCTTTATCGAATTTTCCACCTGCGAGCGAAGCGAAGCAGCCATCTGAGGCCGAAGGCCGAGCCGGGGTTGGGACGCGGAGCGTCCAGTGGCAGAGCCCCTAGTTTTTATTAAATAATTCAGCCACGCAGCTGAACCGCTATTGAGTTGAGCGAATTAGAAAAATTAAGTTTACATGTTTTAAGGTTTCAAACAACTATTTGGGAAATTGATCTATTCAATTCTGAATAGCTGCCTCTGTGTACGAAATATATTAGTAGAATTTGTTTGCACCTAAGCATCCAGCTTCGACTCACGCGCTCCATCGTTCCACTAGCAGCGGAAAAATAGCTTTACACCTCGATCTTGCGGCCTCGCGTTATGGTCTGCTTTGATCGCAGCGTACAAACTCGGCCTTTGCGCCTCGGATGAGAAGATGCCCCCAAGGTAAAATCCCAACGTGAATTTGAGCCAGGTACTTTTATGGTATTTTACGTTTCAGTCGATTTTAAGACAACCAAGCGAGCTGTAAATAAGGTCGTGTGAAAAACCAAAATGTTCAGAATAATATCCTACGTTAATTTTTTTAGATAAAACTCCAAAAACGTTTCATTCTAGTGAGAAAATTTTTTTAAATAGTTATTTCCGATCAAAAAAGTGCTGCCAGTAGTTGGATGTGTTTGGCTAACGAACTCATTCGAGCGACATAGGCAAACAAATTTGGAACAAATCGGACTTAAAATGCGGCCGCTAGATTGCGAACACGGATATATATATATATATAATTTTTAATGACACTCCAAACCGTGTTCTGGGAACCATGATCGGTGCTCATTTACCACTTAGTTCTCACCAAAAAGATCACTGCAATAGCTCATCTTTCCTTTAGAAATTCGAACAAAACAGGAACACACAATTTTCACTTTATAAAATTCTGTAACCATAAATACATAATGTCCACTGTACTTTACATCAAACTACAGATATTCGATATACATCGATGTTCAAGGTTCGATAAGTTCGTAAGACAGATAAGTTTTTCGTTAATAATTCTTCGAAAACATTTTTTTTTTTTATTTCGATTTGAAGTACCTACTGTCATATGCGGATGTTGATTGCTGAATATATTTTCAAAAAACATTTTATTGTTTTTATAAACGAATGATAAAAATAGTAAACTTTATAAATTTTTTACTCAGATTCAAAAAGAGATATTGCAAAAAAACCTTAGCATTCGACACCTACATTTTATTTTACTTTAAGGAAAAAAAACACAGCTTTCGTGTTTTGACGAAAATAACACAAAAATATGCTTAAAAGTGAAAACAATTTAATAAGTAAGTATAAGTTACCTGTCTGCTGTCATCCAATACTTGTTTTTTACCTTGTGACAACCGCGGTTTCGGGTTACCCCATCATCCGGTTACATTAATCACAACACAAAAACGCGAAAATAAAATCACTTCACTCACTGTTAATTGAGATCGTCGTAAAACATTTGTCACATACACACGAACATAAACACGATGCACGGAACACAAAACAAGAACGCTAAAATATGTGCACATGTTATTCGGCCGAGGGTAAGAGGACTAATCATCATTTTCCAATCAGGGAGCTTGCATAATGAAATTAAAAGTGAAGGTATGGTTAGGTTATTTTCACATTGAAATTGGTAGCCAACTTCGCCGTTTCGAATTTAGGGACCCATGCCTTAGAAAAAGTCGTCGTCTGCAAACATGTCAACACATCCGTAAATTTACGCCAAAAATTGGCACTTTGCACGGAGCCACATAGGCAATATAGATACAAAAGTGTCACACAGGGTTGCGTCTCCGACCAGCCACGGCGCTCCACAGCTTGTTTAAATTAGTGTTCCTCACGGATCCATATTGGGGCCTCTCTTGTTCCTTGTATTTGCCCTATACTGTGCAAACCATTTCCGTTCTTCTCTCAGACGACGACACAACTTTACTTAAAAAACAGGCTAATGAGAAGTCTAATCTCGAAACCTTGATGCTAAAGAACTTATTGTAAGTACAGACAAAGTTGAGCAAATCTTATTTACATTCAGGAGGGGTATTGAAGACAATGAGTTTTCACGCTCCTTATAACTACTGAGTAGCAAACCAAGCCCGCTGGAGTTTTCCATTTGTTTATAATTTAGTAAAAGTTATTTTCTAACTTATTTACTTGCTAATTTATTTTATGTGATATGTCTCAAAGTATAAATAATTCATCAACGAAGCTGAAAGAATTTACAAAATTAAGTTTTAACATGTTTTAGGATTTCAACCAAATATTTGGGAAATTGGTCTACCCACGAAAGCGCTGAAATATATTTGCACCTCAATCTCCAGCCCTGGCTCACCCGCTGCTTCGTTCAGCTTTGCGAGTTCATACCTCGACCTAGGGTCAGAATCTGCCTTCTTGGTAAAGATCCCCCAAGTAAATTTGAACCGGTTACTTTTCTGGGAACCAGACTGACTAATAGGGTCGTTTAAAAAACAAAACGTGCAGAATAATATCCTACATTTTTTTTTTTTTTTTTTTAATAAAAGCCCAAACAAAATTCACTCAAGTACGAAAAATGTTAAACAAAATGTTACTTCCTGTCGAAAAATGTGCTTCCGGTTGTTGGATTTTTGCCTAACGTACTAGTCACAGCGACTTGGAAAACCATATGGTTCCTAGGCGACGTTCCTAGGCCATATGGTTTGAAATATAAAACAACCAATATTTAAGGTTTTAGGGGTTGTTTCAACCCTTAAACGCAAAATATTTCAAAATTCTTTCTTAGTGCAATTCTAGGGCATATGACCAATAGTGTATCAAATTCTACGTTCCTAGGCCACATGGTTTTTGAGATATAAAACAACCAATATTTATGGTTTTAGGGGTTGTTTCAACCCTTAAACCGCAAAATATTTCAAAATTCTTTCTTAGTGCACCTCTAGGGCCTATGACTAATAGTGTATCAAATTCTACGTTCCTAGGCCACATGGTTTTTGAGATATAAAACATCCAATATTTATGGTTTTAGGGGTTGTTTCAACCCTTAAACGCAAAATATTTCAAAAAATGTTCATATTGCACCTCTAGCTCCTATGAGCAATAGTGTATCAAATTCCATGTTCCTAGGCCATATGGTTTTTGAGATATAAAACAACCAATATTTATGGTTTTAGGGATTGTTTCAACCCTTAAACACGAAATATTTCTAATAAATTCTTTCATAGTGCACCTCTAGCTAATATGAGCAATAGTGTGTCAAATTCCACATTCCTAGCCCATATGGTTTTTAAGATATAAAACAATTAATATTTATGGTTTTAGAAGTTGTGTCAACCCTTAAACGCGGAATATTTCAAAATTCTTTCTTAGTGCACCTCTCCTATGAGCAATAGTGTATCAAATTCCTTGTTCCTAGGCCATATGGTTTTTGAGATATATTAAACAACCAATATTTATGGTTTTAGGGGTTGCTTCAACCCTTAAAAACACGAAATATTTCAAAATTCTTTCATATGTAGTGCACCTCTAGGGCCTATGACCAATATGTGTACCAAATTCCATGTTCCTAGGCCATATCGTTTATGAGATATAAAACAAACAATATTTTTATGGTTTTATGGGTTGTTTCAACCTTTAAATGCGAAATATTTTAAAATCCTTTCTTAATACCAGGAACTGCCATATGCTTTCTCAGAAACATATTTAAATTATTAAACAGATTCACTGTGATTCATAATCTTATCTTCTAAAGCGAGAGATAATTGTTTGTCTGCTAAATGGATCTGGAATCTCCGTCTAAGGATTTTTGATTTTTTGATTTTATATTAGGCTTTTGGCCACGAGAAATCGATTGGAAATGGTCACCAGTCTGGGAAAATTCGTTTTCTACGTCTTTTTATTAAATTAAAAAGTGAAATTTGTCCATTTTAAACAATACAAAGCACAGCTGATGCAAATGTTTTCAATGCCATTACAATAATCATCTGCTTTCTTTTAAACTGTATATTTTATTAGAGGTTGTATCTATTTATAGTTACCATGGCAACGAATACATAATAAACATACCCTTTATTTAGTTGTTTAATGTTATAGGCCTAACCTAAACGATGTTCACGGAAATTTGCAATAATAGTAGTTATTGACGTGAGCGAACTAGGCCCTAGGAATAAATCGATATTGAAATAATACTTTAATTTAGGCCTGACTTATTTCTGAGGCATAGCGTTGAGATTGTGGTTAATCCTTTAAACTGTATTTTTATTACAGGTAAGCCTAATGTTGTATATACCCTTTATTTAGTTGTTTAATGTTATAGGCCTAACCTCAAAACTCAATAATCCAATATTTATTATTGAAATCATAGCCCTGCTTATAATCGAGCTTTAGCTCGGTCTCCAGGTACTTGTATTAAAGTAAGAGAGTAACTAATAAATATTATTATTATTATTAAAACTATTCAATCAATTTTGAAAAAATTTGCACCAAACATGTCAATTAGGCCTGTATAGATGCACGAAAAATATTTTGAACGATTTTGAAAAACAACCAGCTTTTTGGCCAAAACCCCCCAAAAATCAGTTATTATTATTATCCTATACTCTAATACGAGCAATGTCTGTTTGTTTGTTTGTTGGTTTGTTTGTGTGTTTGTACGAGTAATCTCGAGATCCAGCGGAAGGATTTTGCTGAAACTTTGGGATTAGAGGCTTTTGGGACTAAAAAATCGATTGGTGAAAACCACTACCTCAGGAAAACTCGTATTTTTCTGAAAAACTCATTTGAAAATTGAAAATTTTTAACATTGGGGTTATGTAATTTAAAATCAATAGGATACATATGACAAACATCAGCTGTTTCCTATA
>JAGFPH010006914.1:30781-55697 GCA_018207615.1 Philaenus spumarius
AAAAGTTAAAAGAACCAGTAAGGCTCAGGTGTAGGCCTACACTTAATCAAAACCCTTACCAAAAAGTTACTATCAATTACCGTATATTATCAATAAATAGGCCTATAATAATATATCTTATTTATTTTTAATTAGGATGTAACATAGTTTTTTCCTATTTTTAAATTCCTTAAAGCAAGTTTTTATTGGTTTGTGTGTGTTGAAACTTGGGTTGGTTGAGTCTAGGCCTAACTTAAAATATTATTTTGTACTAAAAGCTGGACATCCGAATCAACTGTTTTATCTGTTATTTTAATCAATTTGTTGCTATCGTAATGAATGTAAATACATTCAATAAGTTGTTTTTTCAGTCTAGGCCTAACCTAAAATTATGTTTAATTTATTTTACCTGCCTTAACAGCAACATACACACATGATTTATGTTTTTGTGCACATCTTTGAATGATATAAGTTTCATCTTTCAATTGTTCTTTTTTAGTTTTTCATAATGTTTCTTATTTATTGGTATTACAGCTGCTAGGCACTTGATCCTGTGAATTTGTTCGTTGAAAGATACTGGCCACTAATGATTTTCTCTAAGCCAGCTGATTCCTTTTCCTGCAATTATTGTCTGTTCTTAGATGCACAATCAGGTGTTTTAATAATCAGCTGGTTAGGGAAACTTAAATGACGATAAAATACGTTTTAAATAGTTCTTTTATTACATTCTAAATGAAATTATTGAAAAAATTTACGTAAATTGTGCAAATATAGAATTATTGATCTTTCATTTAAAAAACGGTTCAGTGGAAACCTCAAGTGAACTCTTCAAAGAAGTGCAAAGTTGAAATTTTACCCCATGTTAAATTGCCATAAGAAAAATTTATTTTCCATTTTTGACCCAATTAACATAAATATTTTCAAAATACAAATAAAACCTGCACATATAGGACCGCTAACCTTTGTTTTGGTACAACCCGCATGTAAATCGGTCCAGTAGAACGGTCAGGCTCGCTGTCATAAGTTTAACCCTGGAACTGGCAGAAGGCCATGCATGGCCTTCTCTTAGGCGCAGAACGCAACAACTTCACACATTTGCAAAAATTTGCATATATTTGCATAATCGCTAATTTAACCCACTTAAAATTATCCAATCGTAATAAAACTGGCACCATTGGAAAGAAAATGAATTAAACTTTAATTTTTGTATTTACAACTTTTTCGTAAAACGTATATTTACATACGTAATCATCGTTTTAAAATATGCACATCGGCCTACAGCTCTTTTCGTGCGCGAATCTACATACAATTGTACTCTTATTTCCCACTTCTATGGCGTTAAAGACAGCCTACACTAATATTTATTTGGCAATTATAACGATACCATTGGATTCGTCAAGATTTTATCTTTCTGTTGGTGTCTTCCAATCAGATGTAACTGTAAAATAATAATTTTATTGAAGAGGTACTGTAAACCCTTGCGATTGGACAGTCTCTCAACCAATAAACAGGCCATTTGTCAACGATTATTTTGAAGGCAACGCCCTATGTTTTGAAAGATTGCTTTACACCATTTTGTAGATAACAGTTTGATCTTTCCAACGGTGGGAATAAAACTAGAAATAACCAGTTTTTTATTTGTCTAGACAGCTGTGCAAAGTTTACATTTAGAGCGTTCTGGTGTGACCGTCCGCTCTGTCTTGTTCCCACGTTATACAATGCACGCTTATCGCCCGACCTTTAGCGACGGCAAAATGACATTAGATCGATGTCATTTTGTTATTCAAATAAATGTAACTCAAACACTTTTGTGAACTAAGGAAAGACAATTATACCGTTCTATTCTTTGATTTATCCTCTACACTTTGTTATAATAATATTTCATTTTTGGTCAAAGCATATATTAGTAAATGACGTTACAATCTAGGCCTAGGTTTGTTACCAGTAGTGTACTTGAAACATAAAAACTGTTTTTTTCAAAATAAAAAAATTTGAAATTGATAAATGTTTTTATACAGTTATATTTAGAACTAAATTACGAAACTTTTTTACGCTTACGAAAAAAATACAAAAAAGGTTTACTAATTGTTATGTAGGCCTAAAGTTGAACTTTTTCCTTTCGTTACTGAACATTTTTTGTTTCTTGAGCTAATAACTTTTACAATTTCAAAATAAACTAATTTTTAGTGACATATTTGAATTCTTTGAAGGTTCTTCTACAAAAAAGCTATTGAACACTTTTGGATTGGGGTTCATTTACTATTTTTGGCGAATTTTTAAAAATATGCTTGCAAAACGCTAAAAACGGGCTGGCCAATTTTAGCTTTAACCGTGCCTGTTCTAGGGTTAAAATTTTTCCTGTATGTTAAATCTCCATAAGAAAAGTTTATTTTCCATTTTTTACCCAATTAACATAGATATTTTCAAAATACAAACAAAACCTGCACATATAGGACCGCTAACCTTTGTTTTGGTACAACCCGCATGTAAATCGGTCCAGTAGAAGGGTCAGGCTCGCTGTCATTAGTTATGCAAAAGTTTTTTAGTATATAAGATTATCAATAATATTGATTAAGAACGTTATGTGAAACTATTAATACATAACCTTGTTTTCATATTACTATATTTAAAATTGTGATGTGTGTTTTAGTGATTTTGTGGTATAGGTTATTAGTTGTGCTATAGGTAATTAGTGATTTTGTGTTACAGGTAATTTGTAATATAAGCTACTTAAATGTAAGTACTCAAATAATAAAGTAATATTGTTTTTTGGTTATGCCGAAAAAACTAAAAAACATCGGATTGGACTTTTTGGCAAAACATAGTCGATATATTTACACATAAAAGAGGCCCCAGGCATTCATATTGCATAGGGTCCCATAAATTCTCCCAACGGCACTATATACTGGGAGGCTAAGAAGCTCTTTGTGATACAGACGAGTCCTGCGTCGAACCTAATCAATAGACGATGGAATAAATAAAGAACACCGTTTCCACAATAATAAAAAACAGCCATTTTAATAACATTATTAATTTAAACTATGCAATGAGCGAAGAATGACTAAAACTCAAATACATAAAATCAACCATCCAATAAACACTACTTGTAGACATAATCAATAAATTAGACGATAATATAATATAGAGTGTAATAACTAACATATTAAATAAACGTTCACAATCGATATATACATATTTATAATTAAGTTTACAGAATAACTTATACGATATGAGGTGGAATCTATAATTAATTATACAAAATAATGACTAGCATCAAATAATTCCAAGTGATAAAATATACAACCTAGATTAATAAATTTGTCTCGTAAACCCCAACACTACTAACTCCGGACTTGTTTTATAGACTCCGGACTTTGCAACGCAGCAGAAGGAATACAATTTGTCTCATCAATTTATTTTGTACTAATTTAAATCGTACATTTTTAAAAGTCGCTATTAACTACAAAGCATTTAACCGAAGTCAAAAACAAGGTTCTGTAATGTATTACTATCAGTATGGTATTAACTTTATTACTTCGGCTCGCATTGGAATGCCGAAGTAATGAAGTCACGTGATAATTTCTTGTGCATCTGTTTTCCTGTAAACACGATATAAGCACTCACAGACGTCGTAGAAAACTTCCGGGGGTACCAAAATCTTCGTAATTTTATTGAGGAAAGTTGAAAAGCTTTTTAGCTTTCTAGTGTGAGTCGTAGTCAGGTGGGGGTCACATTTTTGGATCAAAATTTTGAAAATACAGTTTGGCGTACTACACTGCATGTGATATTTCTTTTCCCCAATATTTCCCGCAAACTTAAACGTTTCCCCATTTTGGACAACGGGGCGGCCGGGCGCTGTGCATGGCATGGTGGGTCAATGACAGTCAGTGTTGCCACAATAACAAGGGTTGGAACTAAATTTCCCAGAACATTATTTAAAAGAAAAAAATGCTTTTATTTGGTACAGAAATGTTTTCATTTTCCCAACATTTTTGGACTGGAAATTATAACATGCTTGTTATTTGTGAATGTTGGTAATTAACAACAATAACTTTTGAAACCCGAAACCAAAATAAGGGCGTTTTAGTTTTTTGCGTGCAATTTAATCCCAATACCAAAATCCCAACCTTTTTTTAAAAACCTCAAATTTCCCAATTTTTTGGGATTTAATATTAAGGGGGGGGAGGGGGGAGGGTGATACTTACAAAATTTCTAGATTTCATCTAACTTCTTTATAAATTAGTTAACATAATAGTTATCTGGTTTACGTGAATAAGATCCAAAAGAAAATGATGAATCCAATCATTTTTTTTTAATTCAGTATTCCTTCCACAAGAGCTGCAAAATAAGGCGTCTACAGTAAATATCCGAAAGAAACAATCAGAAATACATAAATTATCTTACCCGCATATTTAACATTAATAATAATTTATGAACACATAAAATTTTACAAAAACATTTTTCAACAGTTTATATTGTTTAACTGGTTTTTAGCGTAGTTACATTTTCATCTAGTCATCTATTTTTTTTTACAAAAAAAAATGGACGATTTGTGCAATATATTTTTATTTATAAAAGCTAAGCCGATCTATACATACTTTTAACATGTCTAGGCAAGTGCGTTAGTTCACGTTAACCTATAAATTTGAAAATTACGCCGTTGACCACTCGCAACGGTTAAAAAATTTAAAACTTTAATATTTCACTTATCTTAAACATTTTATACAACTTTACTGTCTTATTGGTAAGCTATGCAAAATACAAAATACGTACTAGTGCCTACACGAATTCGGAAACGGAAAAATTACAAATTTCTTTCCCGTCGAAAATTACAAGAACGGTGTAACTATACAGAAACGAAAATATAAAAGCGCGGTTTCGAATCTCCGGTTTCGCACACAGAAAAACAGGGTAACTGTCGTTACAAATCACTCGACCTGCTTTCAATTTATCTTGGAATGTGTAAGTTTGCGAAAACACTTTTACATTTTTCCAGAAAGTTAAGCGGCATTTTATTCTGAATATTATTTTGACCGCCTAATTTTCAGGTTGGTTTATCCTACCATAAGACGAGAATATAATAAAAAGAGCCGAGCACTTGACGTTGTTGGAGACTATTCTCCAGTGGTTTTTCAAATAATACTGTTTATACACACCCGAGGTACGTACGAACGTAGTTTATCCCACTGTCTCAGCTCGTTCTCATTACGTGCTCGTCTAAAGGCAGTACGAAATTATTTTTAATCTACTACCACAAAACCAGGAGAAGTTGCATTGGTGTGGGTGTGAAAGAGGTTAACATAATTATAATACGACCTTAGTACGGGTAGTATAAGTTCTGCATTGGAACGCATACGCCCAGGTGAGATCCTTTCCGCGCAGAGATCCTTTTAATCATAAACAATGTAAAAAAGTCTACCAATTTCCAACCTCCAGAAGGGGTTTGAGGCAGGTATAGCTGGAAAACGATGGACCGTTTTAATTTACATTAAATAGGAGAGTTGTAGCTTATGAAAATAACTTGTTTTAAGACCCCATATGACCTTGTCGGATCTGGGGGGGGGGGGGGGGGGGGGGGGGGGGGGGAAGACAAAAATGGAAAAAAACCACTATTTCCCCTTTAAAACCCTATTGGAGACTTCATTCTTATGCTATAAAGAACCTTTGTGCCAAATTACTAGTTTCCAGCAGGAGTTTAAAGTTTTGGAAATTCCCTCCTCTTATTTCTTTCCCTTAACATGGAATCTAAAGTGCTTGCACGGTCGAACGGTGTCTTAAAAATAAATTTTCTCGAGCTACAACTTTCCCAATCAACATACATTAAAAAGAGTCCACCGTTTTCCGGCTGTAACAAAAGAAAAACAGTTTTTTGGCACCATTTTAACCCCCTTAAACACCCGTTCGGAGGGTGGAAATCGGTAGACTTTTTCTACAGATAAAAATACAAGTGAAAAAATATACACCAAGATCGGGTTTCGAAACGAGGACCTTTATCATTCCATGGAAACGCTCTACCAACTGAGCCGCTCTGATATTGGCCGATGATATCTCACTTGTACGGTTTACTGTATTTATTGAACCAAAACACTGAATACCTCATATATACGACATTGAAAACAATCTTAATTCTTTTTGCAGCTTACAATGCTGTTATTTATTGCTATTTTTTTTTTTAATAATTTTTCTGCTTACACACTTCCCTGTACAAGTGAGATAACTATTTTTTACTATTGAAAACAACGCCATTCCGATTATTGATTCTAATTATTAGATATAGGACATACAGTATTCCGTTTTTCAGCCGTTTAGGCTGTTCAGCCATTTTCAGGTTTCCCTTCGTCACAGCCATCGTTTAACGACAAAAAACGGAATATTGAGGTCCTGTTTCAAATCCTGGTCTTGGTCCATGTTTTTTCACTCGTAATTTAATTAAATTAACCCTTGCTGGGGAAGTGTGAAAACGGAAAATTTATTACAAATTACAAATAATTCGACCACGCAGCTGAACCGCTGATGTGAGTTGAGCAGAATTTTAAAAATAAGTATATAGGCCTATGTTTCAGGGTTTCAACCATCAATTTGAGAAATAGGTCTACTCACGACAGTGCTAAATAGCTGCAAAATGCTTCGCACGCCATTCCGCATATTGAGAATATCCTCAGCACACAAAGCATTGCGTGCTTCGCACGCCAACCCCACGGTAAAATCCACCACATGGCTTTGAACCGGGTACTTTTATGGTATTTTACGTTTTGATCGATTTTGGAGGAACCGAGCGAGCTTTAAGGTCGCATAAAAAAACAAAATGTGCAGAATAACATCCTCCATTTATATTTGTAGAAAAAACTCTAAAAAAACATTCATTCTCGTAGGAAAAATCTCAAAAAATATTTACTTCCGGTCTAAAAACGTGCTTCCGGTTGTTGGATTTGTTTGGCTAACGAACTCGTCCGAGCGACATACACAACCAACGTGTGTACCAAATTTGGACCAATTTGGACTTAAAATGCGGCCACTAGAGTGAGAACGCATATATATATATGTGATTTTTAATGACACCCCAAAACGTGTTCTGGGGACCATGATCAATGCTCATTTACTACTCCTGACCTTGGGTCTTACCATAAGGGCCACTGCAATAGCTCATTTTTCCTATGGAAATTTGCCAATAAAATTTTCCTATAGATTTTATGATCAAAAGAACCCGTGAGAAAAGACCTCACCTGAGTATCATTACCCGTACTACCAGTTATAACCGGCTCTTTGACATCCAAACCATCGAATTGTATTTCATCGACTATAGTGTGTGACTACGTGTGAATTAGTCACAGCTACCTACAGACTGTTTTCTACAGTAATTTCATATCGATATGTTTAGAAAGTACTTTCTGGTGCACAACTAGCTCGTGTAAATTCTCCTAGTTGTGTTGTAGTATTAAGGCTATATTTTTAATTTTACAAAACGCAGCTTTATATCGAAGTAATAAGAAACGGTGACACGCAGGCATGCAAGAAGTCCTGCTTTAATAACATTCAACTAGTCTAAGTACAGAAATGAAACCTGAAACTCTTTTCATAGGTGACTTTACTTGTTACTTCTGCAGTCATTGCTACAAAGACTCTTGGCTCATGTAATAGACATAACTTATTGTGCCAGAAAGTCCATGGGCTATTTTCGCTCTCGCTAAAAAACTGTTTCCCATTCGATCTTACATAAAGAGCGCCACTTATAATATACTACAGGGATCAGCCCGTACTCCCGCTGCAAAAGCAAATGCAAACAAATTATTGTATAATTTGATTTCTGCACGGGAACGACGATTGATCATGACAAAGATTGTTTTACTTTTATATAGAAGAGAAGCAAATTTTCAAACTATAAAATATGACCAAAATGTGATACGCTAAAGTAGTATTTCAAACTGATCAAATAGGCCTAGTAAAAAATAAAGTTGGCATAGTTTTAATACTGATAGGTGTTTGAGTCATGATATATTAAGGCTTTTTCTTTGTTTACGTTTGATATTGCCTAACCTAAAAAAAACAGTTGGTTGTGAAGAATAATTACCTGATTCTAAATTTGCCAATTTGGTTGATATGGTAATAATTCTAAACCAAGAAACTTGCGTTGGTTCAGTGCCTAAAATCGGATTAAGCTTATGATAAAAATCAGCTGTTTTATTTGTACTATGTGACAACAGACGTTTGATTACAATACAGTAAGTTTTTTCGTTTATTTTTTCTTTGTGTTTGTTTTTACTTTGTTAAGTGTGTCGCTATGACAATGAATGTAAATGAACTAAACAAACCTGGTATAGGCAACATCTATAATTGTGTTGCTAACCTTATTATTCAAATCAGCTGTTTTATCATTTATAGGGGAGGAAGTGAACCTCCGTATTTTGGCCATTTTCAACCCTTAAAATCGATCCTTTCTTAGTGCACTTCTATATAGTGGTACGAAGGTGCCCTGAAAATTTTACGTTTCTAGCTATCATAGTTTCGGCTGTTGATTATGAATCCAGTCAGTCAGGCCTTCTAATTTTAAACATACAGACTCGCATGTTGCCAGGCTACAACGGCGGTCAAAAATTTTTTTAACATTTTTTTTTTAAATTGTTAACCACGGGTACGTATAGTGTATAGATTCAGCACTAGGGCGGCGACAGAGAAATTCTCTCGCACTCACACAAAATGTACACTAAACACACTCCTAGTTAACAATTAAAAAACAAACCTTCGGAACAGAATATTTCACAAGAACTCTTCGGGATATTGTTAAGGAATTTCCAAAGATTACCTAAGAACTTTAACATTGCCATTTTTGATATGGTTTTTGGAGGTTAAAAATAGTAACTTGTAAAATAATTTTAGGGGAAAATAGTAGACCTTTTTTTGTTTAGAAAGGAACAAACTATCTAAAAATAATTGTGCATTTTAAAATTTGTTAAAACAAAATGTTTAAACAATTTTTGACCACTGTTCCTGCCTGCCATCATGCGGATATGATATAAGAGGCTTGCTTTGCGTAAGACTGCCCAATAAAATCGAATGAGAAACAAGATGAGCCCTGGACTAACATGAAATTAAGTTTGCTACCAATCCTGTGAATTATTTTTTATCATGACTCTAATATCTTTAAAAGAAAGAAGATAAACATGATAAACATATTAAAGTCGTCAAACGACAATAACATTTTTTTAAATGAGCGTGACAAGTAAGTCACTCGAGCGGTTTGGCATCAAGTAGAAGCAACGAGTAAAGCCACTTCGAGTGACCAGGGCTTTAAAAATATTTTCCATTGCAGAAGAACGCTAAAGTATAGTGAATTTCACATTTTAAGAATCTGAATCAATCAGAAAAAGTAAATTAACATGTTCCAAGTTTTGGAACACCCTGTTACCCTGTATATTTCCTACAAAGTAATAATTTTTCTGGTTGGAGTTGGTGAAGAAATTTTTGTAAATCGCTTTCGATCAGGTAACCTTTTCCTTTCAGTATTTTCTATTCGCCCATCTGATACCACAATGTCCGGGCACATTGCATTGTGAGGTTCGCACAGCCACTCGTGTGCGACAGTTTTAGTAATATAGCAATCTGTTCGACCGAGGTAAGATAGTTATAACAGTGTACTTGCGGAATCGACCCATGAGATTGACAAAGACGACCCACTCTTTGTAAGCTCTACGTCATTCACAGACCAATGCAGTTCATTACTTCACTCCCTATAAGTTGGTGATTAAAAGGTTAAAATTCACAACAGGATACTTCGCCAATGCGCAAGAAAATGCTCTAATGTTCAATTCTATTTCTAAACATCAATTGTAAATTGAAAATGCAATTTACAAAATTTAATTATGAACAGAAAAAAAACGTTTTAAAAATAAACTCAATTCACAACTAATTTAAGTCGGGAAATATTAGACGTATCTTTCGAATGACTTCGGATTGCGCATGCAAATGTCGTTAAGTCTGGAAACACATCAACAGTGTCCTGTTGTACACTTAAGCCGATTAGAGGAAGATGGTCAAACCGGATTATCAGTGTCCAAATCCGATAAAACATTATCTGATAACAATACATATTGATTGTGTATCACCTATCCCTAGAATCAAAAATGTCAGTCGCGTTACTGTTACTTTGTCAATTAACTCATTAGTCGATTCCATTTTCGGACACTTTTCAAACTAGTATCTTATTGAACTGTAAATTTCTGGTAAAAATTGGCAGTTTCGGTCCGAGATACATCAGCTGAGCCCTGATGCTAAAGTTTTCTTGATCCGTTGAGGAAGTAAAGTTCCGGACTTTTAAGTCCCGGAAATTTGATGAAAAGAGAAGGAATACCGGGAATAGGGGAAAGTCCGAGAATGCGGTGTCTCTGACAAAGACGCACCTGTGGTATATTTGAAGGAGACGAAAGTAACTTGATATCTTAACGTGTAGTTGTGGCTCCAAACGAAGTATCCAAAAACAAACCCAAACGTAATATTTCTCTTACACAAAATAAACTACTTAAAGCAGAACGCTGTCCGAAGCGACCAAACGATAAACATTCGGGATTCAGTAAATATTAACCTACGGCAATGTCAACTACGGTACAACCTTTACCACGAATTGTCTACAGAACAGTCTTGTAGGCACTTCTAACTTTCTTTGACTAGCATTGTTACCCCGCACACGCTCGCCTTCGTACTATTTCGTACGGCGTTTTCCAGAATGTTGAGCGAGAAATCTACTCGATACCGAACGTGTTCGTCTCTTCCACGGCCAACAATAGTTTCTCGTAGAGAACTTCGGGCGTTGGATACGGCGGCAAGTCCAATCGGTTGAAACAGGTGTGGGCTCTGTTGACAAACCAGAACATTATTACTACTGACTAGTAAATCACAGCTAATTAATTAGGTACACATCAGAAAAACATCATTTAAAAATTTACTATTAGAAACAACGGACATAATCTAGGCCTGCATAACTATGCTGTAGGGATTTTTAAGTTAGTAAATGAGTTCAATTAGAAGAATTGTAGCATAGTGTAATATCTGATTAGTAATAACTAATTATTAAATTTAATGGCCCTACTTACTTTGATCTTGTATAGGTATTTTCAAACTGTTGTACAACTAATGTAAACTATATGGTATGTTTTAGAAAATAGAACGCAAAGAGTTAGAACTAAATCTCTCACCTAGGAAGGCTGTTAGGTTTGCCCCACTTTTCAACACAGAACTTTCTTGGACCTGTAGAACCTCTGAGGGCTGCAAAACCTTCGTAAGGTACACTAGACGTTCCAGTCACAAACTGTAACAGCCTCAGACGTTGCTCGTTTGTAAACCTCTCCATCGCTGCCCAGAACCATACGATCACTGGGTGGTTGTCGTGATAGCCTGGACAAACAATATTTAAACATTACAAACTTATGGTTTTATTACAATTCCTTCGTTTCTAGATTTTTTATTTGATTTTTTTTTTTATATAGTGAAAACTTCTGTAGGCGCACCAAGCATTTTTTAGATGAAATAAAGTATACAAACTCGCGATATGCGTCTTAAAGTAGGACGCTTTGCGTTTTGATTTTGTCGATGATTTGTTCTTCTTTAATGACTTTCATACTTACTAATATAAACCAGAAGTTTAATGTAACAGCTGATCGTAAAAGAAGAAGAAATCGACGAAATAAAATGAGCAGTGGTAAATTAAAAGGCTTAAACTAAACAGCTGTAAAGATTTAGTTATGTCACGCTACCGATGAAATGGACATTGCACGTCCTAATTTTGTAAGTTGTGTTAAATAGTGTACATGGTGATACCTCTAAAATGGACACAGTGCTTTCTCATTTTTTCTTGAAACTATTCGAGAAAGGCTTACATTATTATTTTAATATCTATTGCTAAACAGCTAATTTGTATTAAAATTTTTTTAACAACATAATTTTAGGTTAGTTCTATACTGAACCAACACACACGTTTCTTTAATGCATCACCACGTACACTAATTTAACACAAGTTACAAAATTAGGAAGTGCAATGTCCATTTCAGAGGCATTACCAAGTACACTATTTTAACACAACTTACAAAATGAGGAAACGTATGTCAATGAAGAAGAAGAAATGAAAAACGCAAAAAGTCTAATGTATCACAAGTTTGTATATTTTACTTCATCCAAAAAGTGCTTGTTGTGCCTAAAGATGTTTTCATTTCAATAAACTCCATGTACTTTAGGTGGGCTCTCCCACTTTCTTTAGTTTAATAATAATATTAAATTGTTATTATTTATAACTTTGTAAACCAGAGTTTTGTGTTTTTGTTTAATACACTAAATTATAGTACACACCATAATATCGTTTGCAATGATAACCACACTAATTCTACTTTTTTCCAATCCAAGGTAAGTTAGTTCATCCCCTTGCAACCTTTTCTCTGTATTCATGTTTTTTTCATATTATTTAAATTTTAAAAAAAAGTTGTATAAAAGGCTTAAGGAAACACTTTTTCAACTCAAGTTTTTGCCGTTTATATTTAATGAATTCAAACAAAATTGTACGGTTACATCTTAAAATATGTTAAGCCTTTGTTATAGTGTGCGTTGGGTCGTGCAAAGTTAGTTTACAGATTTACTATCGCAATAAATTACCTGATCTGTACTCAGTGTGTGTCCTCCAATCAGCTAAGTCTATCTCAGCAGTGCCGGCAATCACAAGCTCCAACTCTCTGGCATCAAACACTGACACCAGTCTCGGATCCACGACTTCGTAGAAACCTCGCACCAGACTCTCCGTCTGCTGGGATACTCCTCTTTCCAACCTCCACCTTACGACTCTTTCCAAATATTCCTACAAAAAAAAAACTAATAAGTAATCATTTCAGAAATTTGTAAGTATGTTGTTCAATCAAAATGGCACAGATTTTTTTATTATGGTTTAATTTACAAAATAAACAAAAACATATTATTTTTCTATGTAATTCACTGCCCTAGAAACGCTTTTTTTCAAACTGGTTACGAGCTTTGTAATTCTCACATTGTAGAAACTAGCAGGGCATTCACATAGCCATTGGTCAAAACTCCTAGACTAAGTCGTCATTGTTGAATCATCGTTAATGTCCTTATTTGTGCAGAATTGTCGGTTTCAAGACACAGAGAATCGCACAATGCTTCCCTATTGCTCGATTTAATTTTGAGGGTGGTTATCCCATTTCATACTTTTGACTTAAGTAATCAAATTGCAAATGTTTTTTATATATCAATTAAGAATAATATTAAATAATTTTAGATTTATAGTTTATAATATTTGAATTTTTATCTTATTTATTATTTTCTATATTGATTTTATATAGTCCCACATTGTTATTTAATTTATAACTATTAAATAATTTACCTTGAACAATTTTCACTTTGGGGATTCTATTTAGAATAATTTAAATAATTTGGATCTGTAGTTATATTACTAATTGCCTGGAAACATAACATGAAATGAGGAAAGTCATTGATTTATCATATAGGATATAAGCATGAATTAATTCACTCAAATTCAATTTAACATTGAAATAATCACAACAATTTATTGACAATTATAACAAAAGTTAACTTGACAGTTATAATCATGTTAGGGTTTTCTAATGATTTCAAAACAATATTTAAAGTTCTTGTTAGGATATTTAAAGATGGCTTCGGCTCAGCTCATTAAGTATTGCACATAAGAAATTTATTAAAAATGTCTATTTATCTATTGGCTATATTTTATTTGAGTTTATTTCATTATATCTCAGGGTAGACACTCGGCTGGTACTGAATATACCCCCCATAAGGGA
Organism: Philaenus spumarius; assembly: GCA_018207615.1. Taxonomy (NCBI): domain Eukaryota; kingdom Metazoa; phylum Arthropoda; class Insecta; order Hemiptera; family Aphrophoridae; genus Philaenus; species Philaenus spumarius. The sequence goes on from JAGFPH010006914.1 coordinate 44,569, forward strand.
TTTGAATGGTAAATTGATTTAAGGGTAGGCTCTAGTAAAACAGAAGGCAACCTGCGACTCCCTATAACGGCGGTAGGTTATGCGGATATTGCTCATCCTAAATCCATTTAAAACCCGCAATTGTTCAAATAGCGTTTTTTTTTTAAATACCAAACTCTTGGGGACAAAATTATACATCCGAATGGATTGGTAATTTTTCGCTATAATTAATAGTTACAACGTAAAAAAATATTTAAAACCACCCTATAACGGCGGTAGGTTACACGGACATTGCTCAGCCTAAATCCATTTTAAACCCGCAATTGTTCAAATAGCGTTTTAAAAAAAATACCAAACTCTTGGGGACAAAATTATACATCCGAATGGATTGGTAATTTTTCGCTATAATTAATAGTTACAACGTAAAAAAATATTTAAAACCACCCTATAGCGGCGGTAGGTTACGCGGACATTGCTCAGCCTAAATACATTTAAAACCCGCAATTGTTCAAATAGCGTTTTAAAAAAAATACCAAAATCTTGGGGACGAAATTCTTCAGGCGAATGGCTTAGTAGTTATCGCTATAATTAATAAACAACATAAAAAAATATTAAAAATCAATGTTTTAAATTGTTAATAAACATTAAACAAAATGTTTTTCTTAGTTTTGAAAAAGCCATTTGCATGCATATCGGCCACAGCTTTAAAATGATATATCGTTCATAATTAACCGATAAAAAATAAAGGAATAATTTGGATTTTAATTTAACATTGGTCTTATGGAGTGTCAGCCAACATGGCCGACAGCTAGAGCCGACCCTTAATACTAAATGAAACTATGATCAGAATTGCAGTATAGAGGTTTGAAAAGTTTATATTATATTTATAGCATTAAATATTGGTTTAGAAAGTTATAAGTTTGTTCATTAGATAGAATGCATAGAGGATACCAATCTCTATATAAATAAAATGTCACTGATATTAAATATTAGATTAGAAAACTTTTAAAAAATTATGCACTATTAAAAATACTTCTGTACACTTCAATGGCGATTATCCGACACTTTTAAAAAGGACGCCTTCGTTGGCTTCATAACGCTTTTAAAATAAACGGGGTTCACATCCGTTCCCGGGCTTCTTACATAAATTCTTTAGATCCCGTTGGTTTTTGGCGGAAGAATATTCGGTGACGTCATTGGAGTAGCTCCATAGGCTCTTGCACTATTGATGCCGTTTCACTTGCGTAAAAAAAATAATTCGTTTTGTATCGTATTTTTATTAATTAGCCTTTTACGTTTTTTGTAATTATTTTTGCATGATTAATACATTCTGATGCTATTATTATGATTTCTAAATAAAATGTTACTTTGGGTAAAGGATTTTAAAAACGCGACACTAATTAACTGACTTTGATATAGTACTTTACATAACAGCTGTTTCTTATTGCTAATGTCCACTAGTCTAGAAGATATTTATAACCTACTGTACATTGATTTCTATGAGTATTTAATAATAGAATCTATCTTTTTATAATTATTAAATGACTACAATTTAATTTGTATACGCTAATCGTTCATAATCGAAAGTATTTGGTTATTATTATCAACTGTTCTATTTGGTGCGTTTGACTTTAATTAGCAGTCGGGTTTTAGTGTTGGCAATGTTTACAAATGAATTTTGGATTATTTCTATTTATGCCATGTTACAAATAACATGTGAGAGTTCGCTAATTTGTTTGTGATTAATAATAAATATGTGAATATGGTGTGGTGCTTTTATTTATGAAATAATAGTTCATATTGGTATTGCATTGGTTAAAGGTTATCTTTGGTAAGGTTACAAATGTTTCTATCGTGGCCTAGTTCTAGATTGCCTACATAATTATAGATATACATTACTAGCATTGCATTTAATATCAAAGTACAGGATTGTTATTGTGTCTTGTTCAAATTTCAAAGTTTTTGTAAATATTTGCATTTCTGTTACATGGTAGGTTAGGCTATTTGAAAATTATGTTTTTTTGAAACGTTAAGCTATACTTTGCATTAGGTTAATAATTGGCTTTCCCTTCATTTTACTATATTTGGGATTTGGTACTGTTATAAGTTTGTAGGAATTTAGTGCAATTTATTTTTATTGATTAGGGGTAGCTTATCCCATTTAAATCTTTTTGTATGTAGAGACATTATTCTCTAAAATAATTCTGTACTAATATGTATAAATTGTAAAATTTTAGTAAAATTTTTTGAGTAGTTTTTGAGAATATAGAAAAAGTAAGTGGTTATTGTTTAATTTTAAGGGTAGTTATTCCATTTCATACCTTCGGCTTAAGTAATCAAATTGCGAATAGTTTTGAATGTCCCTTAAAAAATCATATTGCATAATTTTAGCTTTATAGCTTATAGGAAGTTAGTTTAATTTACATTTATTGTTTAGGGGTAGCAAAACCCATTTCAACCCCTTCCAATTGTGAATCTAAACCATCCAGGGACCCACTCAAACACACACACACAATTTCATCAAAATTGGTCCAGCCGTTTAGGAGGAGTACGGTGACAGAAGAATTATGTATATAAAGATGTGTGTTTAATATTATCATTATGTAACTGTGGACAGAATGATTTATTGTTCTTATCAGAGCTTTGAACAACTTGTTTGAACATAACTGCATATTTATTTATTTTTGTTACTATTGTTGTTGGTTATTTAAAATTAGTTAGAAAATTTCAAACTCGACTACTTACAGGTATTGTATTTTGTTTGCAACCAATAAATAAAAGAGAAGTTAACAATAGGAGAAATTACTATTCACTGTAAAGTAACAAATGATTTACCTTCTTATTCTTCTCTGTCACGGCAATATTCCTGCCACCAGGCTTCAATTCCCTCTCAACAGCCTGTCCGAAAACTTCCTCCGTTACTGCAAACGTAAGGTCCAACGTTTCCGAGGAAATATCGCGTTCTTTGATCCACAACAACGACTGGTGGAACTCTCCGTCCAATGATTCGAGGTCGCTTAGCGACACTGGTCTGCAACAACGTATGAAAATAACAATTAAACATTTAAAGTTTTGGAAGTTTTAGAACTTGATGAGTATTAAAATTTGAAACCTAAACCAAGTGGCATGTAGTATGTTGCGTGAATAAATGAACTTAAGAATTAATAAACTAAAAAATTGTCCCTCATCATTCAGCGAGAAATGAACGGACATTGTAGGATCTATTATCAGGCTGGTTAAAGGAGTATGTAGTTCTTACTGTCTAAGTTGTACAATAATAGTGAGTGTATATAATCCTTGTGTACAGCTGATTACAGTAAGTTGAACTAATATTTTGTAAAAACAACTAATATAGTTAGAAACCCAAGAACCTTTATGTCACAATACTACTAATAATTTTGTAAATTGTAATTTGTTAATTTCATTAATAACTAGGTGAGACCTCTGCGTGCTACGCACGTCAACCCTGTTGGAACCTTCTACACACATCATTATGTTATGTTTTCTTTATAATAAAGTTGTAGGATTAATAATAACATCAAAGCTAGGATGGTAAATAATGTTAACCCTTCCCGCGCTACGGAAATTTTGAACTGCTCACACTGCAACGCTACATACGCCCAAAAAATTAAGTTCAAAATAAGTCAACGCTAAATATTTTTTCGTTTTTCTTATACCAAAAAATGAGACATGGGAATAAAAAAATAGTTTTTTAATCAAAGTTGTTTTATTTGACAGCAAAATAAGTAAAAAAAAAACACTACAAAATTAGAAAGAACCAAGCTCGTGAAACCCACACTGCTTTATTACGTATTGTGTAGTTAGGTTAGTATAAAATATTGTAAGAATTGAAATAAAAAAAAGAACATAACCATGGTTGAGTTACATTGATTTACAGCTCAGGGTGTGGTGTGGTACCCTTTAAAACACGCATCGGAGTGTAGGTTGGGCCGCGCGGCGCAGGTCTCGCAAAGGTAGATCGTTTCCTTTCTCATTTCTTGTTGAGTGCAAACCGCACATCTATCAGTGCCTTCTTTCCTTGCTATAAAATGTTTTCTGCGTACAGTTTCGCACAGAGTCTGCACGGAACTGACTTGCGAGTTAGTTCGTCTACAGCGTTAGCGTCGCTCGAAACAGAGCATGAGTGGTGTAGCGCGCTAACTTAGGTGCTCCTCCCACAACGGTCGCAGTTCGCAGTCGACCGCCATTATGTTTTTTAACCAAGGGATATGTTACCCAATAACTGCTGCACTCGAACGGCAAAACTGAAAACTATTTAGTCCTGACAATACACTCAATGTTTAAAAGCGAGTATATTTGTCCACAGCGTTTTGAGCAAAGTCAAACTTAGCGGTTATATTCGTCTACAGCGCGGGAAGGATTAAATCAAATTATTTTGTATACTTTATAACAGCAATTACAATACAGGTTAAAAGAACCAGCAAGGCTCAGGCCTACATTTTAATAAAAACCTAACCTAAAAGTTAGAAATACAATTACTTGCTTCACAGTTTGAAACCAGCTCTTAATGGAAATATTAGAGCAAACAGCTGATTACTCTATCAACAATAAACATATTTATTTATTATTTAGTATGGCGCTCCCATTGTCCTAAAATATTCAGTATACTGTGTGTTGTTTTTACTTCAACAGATGGCTTTGTACACAAAAACCTATCTTAAAAGTTAGAAGTAAAAATAATTGTTTTAAGTTTGAAATCAGCTGATAATGGAAATATTATAGGAAACAGCTGACTACTGTTATTATTATAGTCATTATACATATGTAAAGGCACTTACATTTTTGTTAAATATTGAGTATATTTTGTGTTGTTTTTATGTTCAATAGATGCTGCTGTTTTTCAAAACATATATTAAATCACATTCGAATGGAACGTTGTGTCAAAATTTCAAAGTATTCGGTGAAGAACTTTCGGAGATTATCGATTTAGAACAAACGAACATTTACATTTTTATTTATATAGAAATAAGTTTACTCGTGCAGCAGGCTTGTGAAGGTAAGCGAATACTCAGAAATAGACATGGATACGATACCAAGTAACAGAGCATTGAGATGAATTTTATACAATCTGAACACTATGTAATTGGATTAAAAAAGCACTGGATCTTTTCTAACCAATAGTATTTTGCCTCAATACTTCTGGTTAAATAGATCTTAAACGGTTTACCACTTTTTTACTTTCTCCACCCTATACGTAGTATATGGAAAAAGTATTTTTTTCGTCCAAATTTTCGTATTTGAATATTTAGTGGAATTATCTGTTTCGGTGCTCCCTGAACACCAAAAAATGTTTAGTGGAATTATCTGTGTTGGTGCTCCCTGAACCAAAAAGTGGTTTTTTGGTGATGTCTGTCCGTGTGCCTGTGTGTCTGTTAGGATGTGTACAGAGCTGGAGACCATACCAACGGTCTGATTTTGATGAAATTTGGTATGTACGTGTAGTTCTGGAATATCTCCAGGGTTTTTTTTCATTTTTTCCAATTTTTGTTTTTAAAGGGGTTTTACCCCCAAAAATTACAAAAAACGAGAAAATCAAAATTTCTGAAAAACGGCTCTAACGATTTTGATAATATTTGGCTTATTTGTAGCCCTTAATGTACCCTACCATATGCAAAAAACCGCACCTTTCTAAAAATTCTCGTTTAGGTAATAATAATAACAATAAGTGATTTTGGGGGGTTTTTGGCCAAAAAGGGGATTGTTTTTCAAAATTGTTCAAAACCTTTATTTGTGCAATTATACAGGCCTAATTGACATGTTTGGTGCAAATTTGTTTGAAATCGATCGAATACTTTTAATAATAGACCTAATAATAATATAATAATATAGTATGGATGTTACATGCATCTAATATTTTCCATGGTAACATTTTCCTACTTTTGCAATTCTAAATAACCACCTCCTATGCTACTCTTGGAAAGGTATAAAGTTTCAACTGGGAGAAAGTATGTGGCAGTTATCTAGTAGGCCTACCCTTTATTTAAAGTTTAGCATAGTTAGACCAGTCCTACACAATACTTACAGCCTAAGCAGAGCTTTGTAGAATGGTCTTGTGAAGAATGCATCCAATAAATACTGATGCACTAAAGCAAGTCCTAAAACTCTTCCGCTGAATCTAAACCTGTGAAATAAAATTACAATTAAGTCGTGTAACGGTTTGACTCAAAAACAACACATTTGTTTTTTATAAAACTTTATCGGCGCTTAACCCTCCAAGTGCTGACTATATTGCTCTTTAGTGCTAAGGGTTTTTTGGTTCCGTGCAAGCTTATTAACTAAAATCATTATAAAATACTCACTAACAGTAAAGTAAGACTTATAATATATCATTTTAATCACAATTACATGATCTTTACAGTAAATAGCTTTAACAGGCTTACCTTATAATTTTTATACTTTTTTTTGTTAACCAAAGTAGAAATAAAAAAAATAATTTTTTTTGTGTTCTAAAACCTCTCACTCAAAATATGTAAAAAAAAAGTAATGTAGAAAATTCAATATAGCCAAAAGTTGCACAATTTTATGGTGAATAGAAATATATATAATAACACTACTACTTTGCTGTAAAAAACAAACTTTTTGTCTATAAAAAAAACTCCAATTTTTATAAAAAAATTGTTTTTTTGCACAAAGAAGAAAAACTTGCCTCTAAAGATATAAAAGTACTGTCTAGACCCAATATTTATAGTTTTAATTTGTTATAAAGGAATAACACACACACATTATATACAAGAAAAAAAAGAAGAAAAAAATATTTACAGTTCAAAGTCTCTAAAAATCACTATTTTCAAACACACCTCTAATAGCCCTTAAATTGCTAAGTTCACTCATAATTACTTAAAAAATAAATAAACATTTTAAAAAACAAATAAAAATAAACTGATCTAAACTAAAACTAAAAATAAATAACAACTAGTAGATACACAAACAAAATCCGAGTTCCGAGCGTCTATCTACGCGTAGGCCTACTACACGACTATGTACCGTGAATAGATACTTGATTTGACAATTCTGCCGAAGGTTTGTTTGAGTTGATATCGCTATGAAACTCTGAATTATAATAAAGTGACTCTTTCCAAACACAAACATACATAGAAGTATCCGATTGTATTAAAAATAACGGCATCGTACACATTTACAAAATGTGTTGCGCAAACGTCGCATATGCGATGTTAGCACCGTAACGCGACTTTTATACATGCATATGCGAAGTTAGCACTTGGAGGGTTAAACCTGGTCTTTTAAGTTGCGTAAGGGCAGCCACCCTCTGAGGACGATGTAATGAACATAACTTTTTCGCTAACTTCTTTTTTACTTGATTTTACTTTAGTGATTCGGAGTTTTAATTTATTCAGTTTCAAAATAGCGGTATGGAGAAAAAACAATTTGGGCGCATTTATTGTATCTACCACTTTTGCTGGTGAGCTCAGATTTTGATTAACTTGTATCGGCTGTGCTCCTAGTTGTTCCAACTTGACATGGTTCTACAGTATTAAACCTTTCGCACTCTGTTTATTTGAAACTTGACTGCTCCTCAAGGTCCAATTAAAATATGACTGTTTGAAGAAGTATTTTTGTACATTCGACAAGAAAATTACTATAAACAGTAAATTTAACTTATTTATATCATTTTGTTTTGAACAAACCACAGAATAGGAAAAAAAATATTTAAAGATTTGTTTTAATTCATTGAGTAAAAGGCCTCTATTTTGATTGATTTGAGTCAGGAAAATCAATCATTTTGTTTTGTAATGAAATTTAAAAAAAGAATATTAGAGCTTTGAAAATATTTTTTACACTAAATGTGACTATTATAAATAATTTTAAAAATAATCTATAAGTTTAACAACATTTTGAACATATTAGGTCAAACAAGTCAATAAAATATGTTTTTTTATGGACTTAAAAGTGATTAGAGCTTTGAAAATACTTTTTACAGTAAATATGTCTGCTTAAATATATCAATTGTATTTATATTTATTCAAAAATTTATTTTAAAAATTACATTTTTGTGAAAGAATGATACATAACCGTGGAAACATATTAGTTGTTATTTCTCAACACAAAATAAAACAAAAACAAGATTACTACGTTATTTACATAAACAAAATTTACACAAAAGAGCTTTACAAAACTGCAAAATAATAACGTATAATAAAAAAACACCACTTGGAAAAACGTAAACAAAAGTTACAAGACGCAAGACAACAGACGATGCTAGAGTTGCATTTCTCGATCATGACTGGCAAACAGCTGATCAACTTCGGAGATATATAAAATATATTCCACAGCCATTATGATCTGTCACTGGCTTCTAAACTGTTTTAACAACATTGAAGTCTCATTAGACCGAAAACCACAGATTCTATACTATAGTACGTTCAGCGAGTATTTGCAGTAAATCGCCACCTATAACGGATGACAGGGAAATTCATGGCCAATTAAAAGCTCTTAATAAATGTTTTATTAAGTCACATGTGTATAAATTTTAAACTTCAAAATGGTCACAGAACACATCGATTCACTGCAAACACTCACTGAACATAGTATAGTTTAGAACATAGAAATCAAATTAAAACGATAGTGGAGCGGAACAACAAATTAGCGATGTCGGACTGAGTTCGCCTATGGAGCACAAAGGGTTAAACTGTTAACCTTTTGTGCTCAGTAGGCGAACTCAAGCCGACACCTCTAATTTGGCCAAAATATTTATTTTATGTTACTGCTCGATGGTATCGATCAAAAAGGCTGTATTTAAGAATTTTAAAACTATTGTTCGCTTGGAACTTTGTGACACCTTTTGTTCAACATATTTCAAAAATGTTTCCCTCGTTGTTATTGGTTAGATGATTGGTTCAGTATATTTAACATATTGCGTGTTTATGCGTTGATTCATTGATATAATTTTGTTAAAACTGCTAGTGTTACCGAACCATCAGAGACAGATACAAACTTCTTCAGTTTGCTTTTGAAGTCTAGCACAGGTTTCATACACAATAAATAATACAAACTTGGAAAAAGCTTCGGTTTTAGTGCTTTTTATAAAAAACAAGTCGAAGCATCCACAACAGATGTCTATAAATTAAGGTTTTTCAACAGCACTCATCAATTCTATTAATCTGCCAGAGGTGATTTACGCTACTTAAATTTAGTTTTTCACTTGATAACGAGAATTTCTATACTCTCAAAATGTCGTCCACTATTATCTTTATATGCAAACTTCAGAATGATTATAAAAAAATCTCAATAACTGAAACTTACCATTCATGTTGATTATCTACAAAGGCCGACATCGGAGATACTTGCACAGTATACGTGTCGTTGGCCGAGTATTCAAATAGTCCGTAGTAAGGGTTAAATAGCTCTCTCGACAAGAGGAAGAAGAACTCTCGCGAAGGTCCACCGTAGTCGAGACCTTCCTCGTGGTCGAACTGGACGTATAGCTTGCATTTCTGTAAATCTTTCTTTGAAGCGCACATGATTTTGTTGAAAGCGTCTTCTAGTAGATGTTCCCGACGGATATGCAATCTGTAACAAAATACAATTTGTGTAATTATTCCGCATCGTTTTCTGCGAATGGATAAAATAATAATTGTAAAGACTGTGAGTTATATGGTTTAAAATATTCTAATCCACAACAAATTTTGGTTTAAAGATAAATTTGGTTGTAAACAATTACCAATGTTTTTTAACTAGGCCTATTTTGAGCAACAGCGAACACCCGCTTTCTTTGTTGTTAAAGAAATAAAGTATTTAATTTCTTATTCAATGTTTTAAATGTCCAACATTTTCAAAATATTCGAGTTTATTTATAAGACCTTATAAATAAAGTCTTTGGTTTTTGTCTACAAAATGACTTTAGTAGACCTCCCAGCTTTGGTTACCATACACCTCCAGCTATAGTTACCATAAGACCCAGCTATTGTTTTCATGAGCCCCAGCTATAATTACCATGAGTCCCCCCCAGCTATAATTACCACGAGTCCCCCAGCTATAGTTACCATGAGTCCGCTCGCTGTAGTTACCATGAGTCTTGTTAGGATTAGTAGTGTAGGGTTAGGGATCACATATAATAATCATATGTAATAAAGAGTACCCGGGTAGTTTAAGATTTACAAGTCCCAAGACGAGAACACAGAATATAAAGCAAGGTTGACAGAATGACAGAAACAAGGCACATTTGAGGAGCCTAGTTGTGATAACCAAGTATGCTATAAAAGGGGCTTACTGACCTAGATAGGGGGCCAGTGGTTTAGGAGAGATATACGGTGATGGCCCGAAGGTTCTTTTGGTCAGAGTACCAATCTTTTGAAATTTGACAACAGGGTGACACAAAGGCTCCAGTTGAAGCATACTTGGGAAGCACTGGTAGGAAGGATAAGCAAACAGACTGTCTAATGGTCATAATTAAAGCATTTATGTTTTGGACGTTATTAAAGTAGAAGAGCATTCTAGTGAGATATTGTGTTACATGACGTAGCTATTTTGGGTAATTCGTCTTGGGATATAATTGATAGAGATAAGAGTCTGACACGATTACAGTAATTAAAGGATCATTATATTATGTTGTCTGATATTATAAAGTTTTGTTAGTCTTATAAGATCTCATGTTATACACATGAACTTCATTGTAAAAGTAGTATGAGATAACCACTGAACCACCAAGGTATAAAATATAAATATTGTAAAGCAGATGGCATTAGTTTGGTTTCTTGGCTTTAGTTCCTGAGCCTTAGTAGTCCGATATTTTGAACCCTAACAGCCCCCTAGCTATAGTTACCATGAGTCTCCAGCTATAGTTACCATGAGCCCCCAGCTATAGTTTCCACAAGTCCTCAGCTTAATTACCACGAGTCCCCAGTTACCATGAATCCCCAGCTATAATTACCATGTGTCCCCCAGCTATAGTTACCATGAGTCCCCCAGCTATTGTCACCATGAGTCTCCTAGCTATAGTTACCATGAGTCTCCCAGCTTTAGTCGCCATGAGTATCCAGCTATAGTTACCATGAGTCCTCGCTATAGTTACCATGAGTCTCCAGCTATAGTTTCCACAAGTCCCCAGCTATAGTCACCATGAGTCCCCAGCTATAGTTTCCATGAGTCCTCAGCTTAATTACCATGAGTCC
>JAGFPH010006914.1:55797-72027 GCA_018207615.1 Philaenus spumarius
CCCCAGCTATAGTTTCCATGAGTCCTCAGCTTAATTACCATGAGTCCTTCACTGTAGTTACCATGAGTCCTCCAGCTATAGTTTCCACCAGTCCCCAGCTTAATTACCATTAGTCCCTCGCTACAGTTACCATGAGCCCTCCAGCTATAGTTTCCATGAGTCTTCATCTTAATTATCATGAGTCTCTCGCTATAGATACCATATACCATCTATAGTTACCATGAGCCCCAGCTATAGTTTTCATGAGTAATAAGCTTAATTATCATGAGTCCCTCGCTATAGTTACCATGAGTCGTCAGCTATAGTTACCATGAGTCCTCAGCTATAGTTTCCACGAATCCTCAGCTATAGTTACCACGAGTTCCCCAGCTATAGTGTCCACAAGTCCTCAGCTATAGTTACCATGAGTCCCCAGCTATAGTTACCATGAGCCCCAGCTATAGTTTCCTCGAGTCCTCAGCTATAGTTACCATGAGCCCCCCAGCTATAGTTTCCATGAGTCCCCAACTATAATTACCACGAGTCCCTCGCTATAGTTACCACGAGCCCCATAGCTATAGTTACCATAAGCCGGCCTGTAACGTATAAAGTATTATTGGATTTATTGTTTGTTGCCCTTTTCAACTTACATACATTAATTTATAGATAACTTTCAAGATTTTTTAAGATTATTGAGCAATTGTTTTGGGGAAAAGGGAGAAGCTCTGACCGTTTGAATGTTGAGACCATTTGGACTTAACCTTTTTCAAGCAACATTTGTGATATCTTATAAAATACAAAAATTATAAAACATACACAATTAAAAAAATGTCTAGCTACCTTGCGCTAAACCCATGAATGAAAAAATGAATTCTTCACCAAAAAGGAAGTAGTAGCCTACGACTTGTATAATAATAGTAAAAATAACAACAGAATATTAATGATGTGTGTCTTGAATTGTATTCAGTGTATTTGCAATTTAAAATAGAACTGAAATAATTACCAACAGTGTCAGCATTTTGACCTTCTAAGTATAGTTTACCAGTAGAGATAAAAATTTCTATTGTAAAACTAATAAGTTGAGACAGAACGGTTCTATATGTCTTTATTTAGGCCGTGGTGCTTACTATGGCACAATTTCTTCGATTGGTACAAAAATTGACAAGTATTTTTCAGAATTAAAATTAAAAATCCTATAACTTGCAGCCAGTGACATCGCTACTGGGGGTGTCACCCCCCCTCCAATAATTTTAAAATCTAGAGTTGGAAAATTTTTATTTTTAAAAGTTGGAATTTTGATATTGGGGTTCAATTACACGCATAAAACTCCAACTTTGAGTTTGGGTTTCAAAAGTTTTTGTTGTTAGATACCAACAATCGCAAAATAACAAGCAAGTTATAATTTCCAAACCAAAAGTGTTGGGCAAAACCAAATATTTCTGTACCAACTCTTGTTAGTGTGGCAACACTGACTCACCATGCCGTGCACTGTACCAGGCCGTCAGACCAATGTTGCCACATTGGGGTTTTCCCGCAAAATGGGAAAGTTTTCAAGTTTGCAGGAAATATTGGGGAAAAGAAAATGGTGGAAAAAAGTAAAGTGGTGGGATTTTTTTCAATAATGTGATAAACATATTGAAATTCTGGTAAAAACTCTTAACCCTTTCCACTCGAGTGTCGGGGCAGCTCCGTACCCTACTAATCCGCACGCACTCCTATGTCGGGCGAGCCCCGAACTCGCTGTGATAACGTTCTTTGATTGCATTTGAACAGACGTAGTTACTTTGATGACCGCTATTGTTGAAGTTTGAGAAGTGCTGCTATCTGTGGAATTTTTTTAGGACCATTTGAGTTCAGTTTCTGTGGTAAATAAATCTTAGAAAATGTAATGTTTGCCGTCTTTGGCCGGTCTGTAAAGAGCTGTCTGCTCTCGCCGTTGTTTGGTTCCTATTTACCACGCAGCGTTTTAGTGAGCTTACCCGTTGTTTAGTTTTGTTGTACTAGGTTATCGTGTGTAATTTCACAGTTTATTTTTGAATATTGTCCTTTTTATATTAATAATGATTGTTGTGAAATAAAATGAACGAAGACGACGGCAGTTTGTTACAAAATGACGTTAGTGGCGACGGAACTTTTGTTTCGAACCTGAGTGATTAAATATTACCAATCAGTTTTGAAAAAAGCTTTTCTTACTAGTTTTGATCTACATAATACTGTTGTTAAGCAATATAATAAATATTTGAGGCAAGTTTGTACAAGTTGGTGTCAAAACTAATTGTTTTCATAAAAACTCATTTTTTACAAAAAACTTGTTTTTCAATTATAATTTTTTTATAATTTATTATTGTGCCTAAAACATGTGTAAACCACTTAATTTTGTTTATAATGATATAGACAACAAAAAATAAGCAACAAATATAGGTCTTCCCATTGAAAATTTTTCCAAAATTCTTGTTTATTCCGGTTTTTTGTTAGAAATTTATATTTTTTTTTCAATAAATAAAAATTAAAAACATATACTTGAAAATAAAAATATATGTTTTTTTTCATACCAATCTATATTTTAGTCATAGAAGAAACTAGAAAAAAATCAGCCTTTTAGAACTGACAGAAATACTTTTTTTGGAGTAAACATGTTACAGTGCAATATTCGATCAAAATTAATCTGACCTGATAGCAACACTAGGTCCCCAGTAATTCGAGTGGAAAGGGTTAATTAAAGTACTCAATATAGCACTTGCAGTGAAGAGCATCTTTTTTTTTAAATCCCAGGGTGAGCATCCAGGGCCCCATCTCCTCTGGGATCTATTCCACACAACATAACCCAGAACCCCTTTCTGCGTGTGGAAACCCCACAACAGAAGTTGGAAAATATGATCAAAATTGTTGGGAAATTTTAGATTTGTTAGGAAACGTCCCTGCTTGCAGTGAGCTACTCTCATGTTCAAAGAAATAAGTTTACAAATTTTGTAAAAATCTACACAATAAGAAGCTTCCAAAGAAACAAAAATCCTTATAACTGAACCAGTAGAACTCCTTAAATGAGCTTCTTCAGGACAAACCCACTTTGTTTCTTTATTTAGCTGAATAGTTTGATGTTAAATAATACAGAGCTGGGTACAGAATATGACCAAACGCCCTATCAAGGTTTGAGGGAAATTGATACTGGGCTGGGGAAAAATCCCCAAAAAATTTAAAAATTATTTTGGGGAAAATAGATACAAAATGAAAATGAACAAAGGTGAGCCTAATCGGTTTGTATGTACACACATACTCAAAGTGTGTTGTCTGCTTTTTGCGGCAAGTCAGGCAGGGTTTTTTCTTTATCTTAACTGCACAAAAACAAAATACCATACGTCGAATTTGTAGTGGAGGATGAATGGCAGTTTCCTGATTACCTACAATCAGCTGGTGTTCTAATACTCTTATTATATTTTTGCTGTTTTCCATTTTCTGACTTAAACTACTCACCGAAATTCAAAATCGGTTTTTATCAGTAAAATGAGCACAATGTGGTGACTCATTGGTTTGTTTTGTTTCCATTTTCATTGCGTAGATGGGACCCGGGTTATACGGTAGTCTGTCATCTCGTACCTCTTGCTTCGACCACATCAGTTTATGAGTAGCAAGTGGACTAGGCGGTTGGTTGTTTATTACTGTGATGTTTACATTAATATGTTTATATATATACACTATTAACTGGTGGAAGCTTGAAGAACGTCTAACAATCGTTATTAGTCCCACAACATAGACAAAGCTTACAGGATTTGCACAAATATCAAGTTCTGTCTTCTTTCAAATCCTCCAATAAATTAGAGGCTTTTTAAGTACATATTGAACAGTAAGTTATGATATTAGCTGTATGAATGATGATAATATCACAAAGCGCAATTGGGGAAATTTTTCATGAAAAAGGTTTGTTCTGGGAATACATTTTCTGCACGCCTGGCACAGAGATTAAATACCACTATTTCTTTCTGTTTTACTTTTGAGTCGCCTGGGTGTGGCGACAGAAAATATCGTCAGTGGCAATGAAAGTGTTTAGGACAAAAATTTTGAAATGATTTATTGTCGGTTGGGCTGCAAAGGGTGTGGTTAATTAAGTGAAAGTTGAAACCATTCTCCCTGATTTCCACGGTCCCTCTATTTACTAAGTAAATAAGAGAAGGCAGCTGTACAAAGGTACTTTATACTCACAAAAAAATAGCAATCATCAGAACGGACAATTAATAGGAGTACTTTTGGGAAATCAGAAGATAAATAATACGATCATGCAGCTGAAAAGAATTTCCAAAATTAAGTTTATATTTTATAGGGTTTCAACCAACTATTTGGGAAATTGGTCTACTCACCAAGGAGTTGTTCCATAGGAGTTCCACAATTAGTTGTTTGCACGTCAGCCTCAGCTTCGTGAGTTCGCACCTTTACCTTATGGCCTCAGATTATAAATGCATCACTTAGGTCAAAGCGCTCCGACTGGCCTCGGATCAGAAGGTTGAATGTAAAATCCAAAACGCTGATTTTAATCCAATACTTTTAAGGTACTTTACGTTTTACGTTTTGATCGATTTCAGGGAAACTATATGGCCGATAAGGTTGTATAAAAAAAACGTTTAGAATAATATCCTAAATTTATTTTTTAGATAAAAACCCAAAAAAGTTTCATTCTAGTAAGAAAAATCTCAAACATTTTTTACTTCAGGTCAAAGGTTAAAAAACGTGCTTCCGGTTGTTGGATTTTTTTCTAACGAACTCGTTTGCGCAATTTATAAAAACAAATTTCAAGATAATCAGATGTAAAATGTAGCCGTTAAAGTGTGAACAACATATATATATAATGCTTAACTCCCGACCTTAGGTCTGACCATTAGAATCACTGAAATAGCTAATCATTCCTATGGAAATTTGCTAATAAAAAGACAACATGAAGAAATTGATATTGATCCAATATGGTGGAGACGAGCTCAACTTCAAAAAATTACCCTCTTGAAAATTGGCCGAGTTTTTAAGATGTTTAATGTTTTAATAGACAGCAATTTTTAAAATATATTAAATAATCAGTTTTAAAGTAAAATGGTACTTAATAATGTGCACAACGAATACAAACTAAATAGTTTATCTGCTTCTTACACTTATTACTCAAGGTTTTATTATAACTAACAACATTTTCGAATGTACGTATAATTTCATTCTAAACTGAATAACGCTATTAGTTTTTCCCAAATTTCAGTTGTAAAAACATTCTCTTATTAACTCACTTGAGTTTGCCAGGCCCTTGTCCATAGCCTTTGGATTCCAGTTTCCTATAAAAGTTACGTAATTTGGCTTCAAAGTCTCTTCGGTACGGAGCGGGCGCTCGGGCGTTGGCACGGGAAAGTCCTGGCGATGTCTGCGGGGAAAGCTGTGGCGAACCTCTTGGTGATGAGCGACTCGCAGGGACATAGCTCATAATCTCCTGCTCGAACAGGCTGCAACAAGAAACAATAGATAAATAACAAAGAGGAAAAAATAACGTTTTTAAAACATATTAAGGCCCAATAACTCTTTGAAATTGCTTTCAATTTATTACATATTGTGCATATTATTGGTGTTTTGTAACAAAATGTATGGATATTAGAATAAACAATATTCTTAGGCCTAAAGTTAATTTCTATAATTCTAAACTCTTCTCCTTACAGTGCCACCGTTTTTGTATAAAGAAATAATAAACAACGTTCCTTCAGGTCATTTATTTACCATCGTTTCTGTTTTGGTACATCTTTAACAGTTCAGCCAACGTAAAAAGCAGCCAGTTCTGACAAAATCTTTTATTTTCACCCCAACCACTCAGTCAATCTTTCACATTCACATAGGTGAATGTTTCAACACAATCGGACCAGCAGTTTCAGAGTTATGCCTCCGAAAACAAATGTCTGAAGTACTTTTTCAGTGACCTTTGGGTGTGTAAGTTCTACCTCCGTTCAAAATTTCCGTCTGCTATCCTTTTCCATTCATTGAGTGCTAAATTTTAACGCCTTAAGTGAACGCTAAACTGGTCATCCAGTAAAGATGGAAATCAAGGAAAAATAAAAGTCCAGTACTCTGTAATATTTATTGTAAACTACAATTTGTAAATGTTAAAGATATTTTGTCAAAAGGTTACATAAGAAACAGAACCATGAGGTAATCCATGACAACAACCAAACTAACCTTGACAATATGTACTATCTAGTCCAAACAAAGTTGTATACAAATATAGTTGACTTTCATTGTTTTATTACGATTCAAGGGAAACATACAATCATGAGATGTTAATTAGGTTGTGATTAACATTAATACATTCCGTGTGACAAAACAAACATCACCCTTGGTGATAAACAAACAATGGCTATTCTTTTACGAGGGAGAAAAGTCGAGTAATACAAGCAGAAAATGAATGTCAATTGCTAAAATTAATGTTTAAACTGCTCAAGTGCGAATTGGACGGGCGACATATTTGGATTTTGTAACTTTTACAATCTATACTATACAAATAAATAAAATTGAAGTGTCCGTCTGTGATTTCAAAATAAATAGGTTTTTCTAAGCTTATGGTTATTCACACTTTACGAAACCCTAAATACAGTATGCATTTTTAAATTTTTTGTCTGGCCGTCTGTCGTACTGTCTTTCTTTCTGTCTGTCTGTTTGTTTATCAACACTAATCTCCAGAATGGCTGAACCAATTTTGACGAAACTTTTATTTACATATAGAGGACTTTTCAGAGAATATTTTAGGCTCCTTTTTATACCGGAAATATTAAGGGTACCTATTTAAAAATTGAAAAAATTTATAAATGATGGAAGAAATTTGGAACGAACGTGGCACACGACCATTATAAATAAAACAATTGATTTGTGATCAAAAGTTTAACAACTTTGACAATATCTTCTGTGTTTTAATTTACTGTATACGCTGGTTTAACCGTTAAAAATAATTCAAAACCGTATAGAAATATTGTGAAATGTACTTATAGATGTTAAATGACCCTCAAAACCTGATTTGCAATTTGTATGTTTGTTCGGGAGTTATGAGTAACAAACTGGCAGGATTTTTAGCGTTTATTGGAGCATAGTTATTTATTTATTTATTTCTCTCGCCTTTGACAAAAATACATTTTGCATAGCAAGCGTCATTATCACAGGATTATTAAAACATTACATAGACAACAAACACAACATCAGCACCAGCCAAAAAAAAAAAAAAACTACAAAACACATCAATAAACAAAATAACCAATGATATTCACATTCAAATGTGATAGCAACAACATCTAAAATACAACAAAACATACATTTTTCTTCTTTTTGCAACTTTATGCTTCTTAAAACTAATTTGATTATATATTAAATTTCAACACTATCAATACTTTTTACATTTTTTAATATAATTTTGCGCTTCCAAAAATTACTTTCCCAATATAGTGCCCTGAAACATATAAAAAAGAAAAGCACCTCCATCATTAGGTAGATGGCAGCCCCGTGAATTCTTTTATAGAATAAAAGGTGCCCTGCTTCAAGTATCTCAAAACTTCCCTCTTAAATGCATTTTCATCAGTCATTGCCTTTAGCCCATGTTGTGTAGGATTGCCCCAGAAACTGCTGGTGACTTTGAAGTTTGAGAAAGCCTGTGTTTAGGAATGGTTAAATTATATGTTTCTCTTGTATTGTATCTATGTACCTTATTATAGTGTACATTTGCGTGGAACTTCGAAAACATGATGACACTCAGAATATAAATCGATGGGAAAGTTAAAACATCAAGCTTTATGAAAAGAAGGCGGCATGAATCTGTATGCTTCTTAATAATTTATGCAGGCGTACAAGGGATATATAGACCGAGTTTGGGCCATGAAGCTCAGATATAAAATCTTGTTTTTATTGCGTGTAATGGTGAGGCACAATATGTACCCGTTAGTCCTTTTATTTATTTAATCACATCTGCGAGCGAAGCCACAGGTACCAACTAGTTTATAATAATTCGATCACGCAACGCGAGTCGAACCACTGACGTGAGTTGAGCGAATTTCCAAAATTAAGTTTATATGTTTTAGGGTTTCAACAAACTATTTAGGAATTCAGTCTACTCACGAAGGCACTGAATACTTTCAAGAGTGTACAAAATATATGAGTAGAATTTGTTTGCACCTCAGTCTCGAAGTCTTGGTTCACGCGCTGCTTCTATTTGCGGCTTTGGGCTATGGATTTCTCCCCGCTCGCAGCGGACTAACACGCTTCGCTGGATTTATACCGGGTAATTGTAAGGTATTTTACATTTTGATTGATTTTGGGGGAACCTGAGCGGCTGTAAGGTCATGTCAAAAAATTAAATGTTCAGAAAAATCTCCTGTATTTATATTTCTTGAGATAAAACCCAAAAAAATTCATTCTAGTGAAAATCTCTAAAACATTTTCTTCTGGTTACAAAAAGTGTTTCCGGTTGTTGGATTTTTGTGGCTAACGAACTCGTCCGAGCCACTTGGAAAACCAACGTGTGTACCAGATTTAGACTAAATCGGACGAAAAATGCGGCTGTTAGACTGCAAACACATACCGCGCATTCAGTGATGACTACATCCAAGGAAACAACTTTCAGTCAAATTATTATAGTTTCTCAGTTACCCTTGACTCAATGATAAAAAGTTCTACTCGTGTTAAAATTGTCTACATTTTTTGTATCTTAAATGTTTTCATAAAATCTTTTAGTTTTACAGATAATTAACTTTGAAAAGTTTACACCGCCGCCATCTTAAAACGGATAACTTCAGCGAAGTAAGACTTTGCACATTCGTGTAAACCAATGTAATAGACCTTCAAATCGAGTTTCATGAATTTATTTTAAACCGTTCGTGGTATATTTAAGTTTTTTCATAAAAACGCATACAGACAGACAACTTGTAAACTAAGCAAGATGGGGCACATGTTGTATTCTACTATTTGCTAGTTTTGACCTGCTGAATAACATGGTGAAGTTTGGTAGAATGGTTGTGAGACACCCTGTATATTGATAAGTATTTACTGTATATAAACTTTTAATTTTTGGTCTAGATAACATCAACAAAAAACACGACACAATAATTATTACATAAAAATCTAATCAGTGCATTTTTATTTAGTACTAGGGGAAAACCCTGCGTGCTCCGCACGCCAACCGCGTTGGAACCTTCTATACACATAATCATGATTTGTTATCTTTATAATAAAGGTGTAAGATTAATAATAACCCCAAAGCTAAGCTGGTAGATAATATTAAATGTTCAAAGCAAATTATTCCCTATATTTTATAAGTGCAGTTATAATAAAGGTCAAAAGTACCAGCAAGCGTCTGGTCTACACTTTAATAAAAACCTAACATAAAAGTTAGAAATACAAATAGATGCTTCAAAGTTTGAAATCAGCTTTTAATGGAAATCAGCTGTTCTGTTATTTTATTCAATTGGTTGCTACGATAGTGAATGTAAATACATTCAAGAAATATGACGGTTCATCAATCTACGCCTAACCTAAGGATTTTTTCCGACTAAAATTTACAAATATTGAATTAAAAAATGATTTTATCAAAATTAATTATAGCCTATTTTTTACTCAAGGATAGTGTAGCTTTTTATTAATAGCCTAAAACTATTTTTTCAATCGGTTCAGTAGTTCCAGAGATTACCAAGTACATACAAACAAATTTCACCTCTTTACAATATTAATATAGAAAATTTTATTTTAAATCCTCTTTATTTCACAGAATGGTGTTTAAATTATTATTATTTGACAAAACAAGTAATAATGGGTAATTAATTACGTTATTTCAACCGTCGAGCACTCTAAAATATATCCTTTTTGGATTACCGGATCTCATATATAAGATTGCACAAGACCGCAGTTGTAGGCCTGCACATGTCCTCCATGAAATGAAATGAGTAACGGAGTCCTCATTTGATATGTGAAGTTGATATATTTAAATTTGTTCAAGTGTTTGTGGTTTTTTAATGTTTTATTTAATTGTGTATAGTTTGTTACGACGTGTTCCACAACAGTGGAATGAATAATTTTTGAGGTTGATCTGATGATGGTGGCATGTACCACCGAAACCGGTAATCCAAATAAATTACCCATATTATAATGATTGCATTCTTGGAAGCTAGAAACATCATGTTTAAAACAAGTAAACCTCAACAATCTTATGATCTTTTAATGAACTGAATACGATAAGCGTGAGATAAAAATTTACAACATGATTAGGTCTAGGTTATTCTTGTAACATGAATAATATATCAGGTAAGGCCAAAGCCTAATGATTAATAAATAAAGTCCTTCGTTGATTATAATCTATATAAATGTATTCCGTTTACATGGAAACAATAGTAATTTATAATAATTTTATGATTAAATGTATATAAGTACTTAAACAATTAAAGACATTGAACAATGATAAGGACAAATTTATAGTTTTATCTTCATCTGGTTATCTATATCTGTTTTTATATATATTATATTGTTTCTATTGCCACTTTTTTAGTTACATGTGAAAATTTTGTAAATTTTATAAATTTTAAATTAATGGCTTTTAAAGAGGATGGTTATGTATATTGGTGTTTCATTTTTTTTTGTATGATTTTACTTAGTTCTTAAGATTTTGTAAAATCCTACACGCAGTTACCTTGATACCTCTGTATGGTTTATTGGTTTAGCATAATGTGTAATTCTTTATACCGGGTGTTCGAAAAGTCTTGAAACGGTTTAATATTTCGTATATAAGGAGAATTTGAAGGTAGATATGATTGAGGAACCTACTCTATTTAAAAATACTATTTTATTAAGATTTCAAAAATGTATCCGCCATCTTGGATCCGCCATTTCGAATGTAACTTTGTTTTTTTAAATGGGAAGGTGGTCATGTGATACATCATTTCGATATAGAATTTCGAGAGAAAACCAACGGTGAAATTGCACATCCATATCTGTAACCAATTAAAAATGACTGCCAAAAAACCAACGAAATCGTGTTTTCCAATTTTGCCCCATTTTGCTGTACTGTTATTTTTTTTATTTATTATTATTCTTTTTGGATTCAGAATTACATAAGCTTTCAAACGATATGCCACACAACGATATTTGGTTGAACCACTCGAAATCAATTTTGAAAAAATCAAACTGGCTGCAACTCAAAAATTTGAAATACTCCCAAATATCGTTGTGTGGCATATAGTTTGATAGCTTATTTAATTATAAATCCAAAAAGAATAATAATTAATTTTTTTTAATAGTACTGCAAAATGGGTCAAAATTGGAAAACACGATTTCGTTGGTTTTTTGATCGCCATTTTTAATCGGTTAAAGATATTTGTGTGCAATTTTCACCGTTGGTTTTCTCTCGAAATTCTACATAGAAATGATGTATCACATGACTACCTTCCCGTTTAAAAAAAACAAAGTTGCATTCAAAATGGCGGATCCAAGAAGACGGATAAAATTTTGAAATCTTAATAAAATAGAATTTTTACATAGGTTCCTCAATCACATGTACCTTCAAATTTTCCTTATATACGAAATATTAAACATTTCCAGACTTTCAGAACACCCGGTATATTACTTTCTCCACCCTATACGTAGTATATGGAGAAAGTATTGTTTTCGTAAAAATGTTCGAATTTGAATTTTCAGTTGAATTATCTGTTTTGGTGCTCCCAGAACCCCAAAAAATTGTTTAGTGCAATTATCTGTGTTGGTGCTCCCTGAACCCAAAAATATTTTTAGTGGAATTTTTTGTTTTGGTGCTCCCTGAACCCAAAAAAGTGTTTTTAACGTGGTGTCTGTCTGTCAGTGTGTCAGTATGTATACACGACCAGAGAGGACACTATTGGTCCGATTTTCATGAAATTTGGTATGTAGGTACTAAACCCTAATATCTCCAGGCGTTTTTTTTTTCATTTTTTGGAATTTTTAATTTTTAAGGGTAATTTACCCCTAAAAACCAATAAAAAACGACAAAAATGCAAATTTCTCAAAAACGGCTCTAACGATTTTGATCAAATTTTCAGTATTTATAGTGCTTAAGATGCCAAACAAAATGACACCACCCGCTTTTATCAAAACTTCGGCGTTTCATAATTATGGGGAAATGTTAAAAAATAAACAAGTTTATGTTGTCAATCTAGCATCACGGCGACGGCCGTACGGGGTAGCACAACGGTAGCGAGGACAGCCAGTAATTAATTCAAAGGTCGCGCGATCGAATCCCGCCTGGGACAATAACTTTTTTATACGATTGACGTAGGTAGAATATTATTTTTTTGTTTTGTTCTAAAAAGTAGTAAATAAAATGATTAAAAACAATATTATATTGACTACAGTAAGTTGGGAGAAAGTTTGTGTCAGTTAACTGATACCGTTTATTTATTCTATGTAGACATTTGGGATTAATAAATAAATGAATTAATAATGGCAGGATACCAAGCGACTTCGATCGCAGAAATTAATAATTCGATCACGCAGCCGAACCTCTGACATAAGTTTAGCGAATTTCCAAAATGAAATGTATGTGTTTCAGGCTATCAACCAACGATTTGGGAAATTGGTCTACTCGTGAAAACGCTGCCTGCGTGCACGAAATTAGTAGAATTTGTTTGCATACCAGTTTCCAACATCAGCTCATACGAGTTTGTACCACGACTTGCTGCTTCGGGTTATGGATTGCTTCGCTTCGCTCGCAGACTACAATCTCGGCCATCGGTCTCGGGTCAGAAGATACCACCACGTGGATTTGAACCGGTACTTCTGCGGTATTTTACTTTTTGATCGGTTTTGGGGAAACCAAGCGAGCTATAAATTCGTGTAAAACAAGAAAAAGTGCAGAATAATATCCTACATTAATTGTTTCAGATAAAACCCTAAGAAAGGTTTCAATTTACTGCAGTACGAAAAATCTAAAACAATAGTAACTTCCGGTCAAAAACGTGCTTCCGGTTGTTGGATTTTTTTAACTAACGAACTCGTCCGAGCCAACGTTTGTACCAAACCGGACCAAAAAGACATATGTTGCCGCCAACTTTTACGCATGTTTTTCATTGCCAACGTTCTTTTCGCTTACTGTTTTGATTTATACTCAACAGTTTAGCCAACGTAAAAAAGCATCGATTCCTATTAAACCACTCGGAAATCAATCCTTAACGCATCAGTAGATGTTTCATCGCAACAAGATCGGTAGTTTCAGAGTTAAAGTCTTATTAAATTGGAAACAATCTTCTTTAAAACCCTTTGTTGCACGACGGTACTTTCAAGATGGTGCTGATAAACAATCTTTTACTTTACACGTAAGATTTATACCGATAGTAAAGTAACTGAAGTTTTGTTAATTTGTCAGTTTTCTTTAATCAAGCCGTATCCTAGTGGATAACGTTGCGTCTTCCTGATCAGAAGATGCTGGGTTCGAATCTAGGCTAGGGAGACCAGTTATCTAATCACATCGGTGGTTTGAAGGTAGGAGGACGGAAGTAAAGCAAACTGTGGTTGGCTCGCTTCCAAGCTGACGGGATATGACTAGATATCTGGTCTCCGGCTGGGGCTGCTTTGCATAATTTTACTAAGTTATTTATATATGTATATATAAATATATATATATATATAAATATATTTACAAAAAAAAAGAAAAAGTTTTCTACCAAACAACCTTAGTTAATCACCAAAATAAAGAAATATATAGTTTTTCAAATTTTATCACTTCTTGGTTCTCAAAGGGTTAAAATATACGAGTATAATTAGGGCTATTCAGGTTTCTCTGTACGAAATGTTCGAAACTGATTTATAATAGAATATGATCTCATTACACCAGTGTTATAATGGATTTACAGGCTTCAGGCCTTGAACGTGTCATGGAGAATTTAGGTCTGGTTATAATCAGTTTGTATTGGTTTGCTATATCTTATCTTTGATTGCAACTTAAAAGTTGCAAAAAACTAAAATCAACCTTTACTTGACTCTTACAAATATTATTATCTATCAGGCACTAGGCGTGTTACTTTTATCTGCCGCTGTAATATTCCGTTGTAAACTAATTAATTGCTAGAGTCGGTATATTAAATAGAGTGATTTTACAGTGCTAAGTACCTGCCCTTAATAAAACTGTTTACTTTTTAGGACCTTATGGTAAGACCTAAGGTCGGTAGTAGTAAATGAGGACCGTGCATGGTCCCCAGAACACATTTTGGGGTTTCATCAAAAATGTTATTAGCGAATTTAAATAGGAAAGCTGAGCTGTTGAAGTCGTATAGTTAAGACCTAAGGTCGGGAGTAGTAAGTGCGCACCGATCATGGTCCCCAGAACACGTTTTGGGGTGTCATTAAAAATTATATATATATACACTTTTTTATCATTATTGCGTCTATACAAAAAACAGTCATGTTGCATCCACAAGTAATAGTGGAGTAAATGATATTATTACTGTAGTATATATGGGTTATTTTTTATAAATACTTTCAGAACGACCGTACTTTCCTGCGCGCATGCGCACTTCTACTGACGACACAATAACAAACGCGCCGCAACCAGAGTGATGACCGCTCTATCACAGTCGCCGCGAGATTCAAGGCTACATTTGTTTATTCAGTGAAAGTTTGGTACTCCCACACCGTTAATTAGGTGGAAAAGTTTTAAACGCCCAAAATACACGGAATAATCTAATGAATAGGTGCATTCTATGGAATCTTCACGAGGACCGAGAGGCGTTTATATGAATTCGGCAGTTATGTGTAATCATTGGTTTGTTCAACCCGGCATCCTATACCAACACAGTAAACACAGCAATATTGTATGTACATTATGCTGTTATTATCTTTAACTTAATTATTATCTTTCATCTGATTGTTTTGACTGTGAGACCATCCGATAGGGAATCAAAAGGGCTACATAAAAGGAGTTTTGATTTTTTTTTTTTTTAATGTACGGTTTTTGAGTAATTTAGGTTTGAACTTTTCTAACAGCCGCCATTTTGAAACGCATGATTGGATTTAATCGCTTATTTTTCTTGAGATATATCATTGTTTGGTTAAACTGCATGCCAAGTTTGAACTCAATCAGTCAAATATCTCTCTAGATATATAAATTATTTTGTACAAAAAACAAAATGTCGAATATCTGGAAAACGAATCGTTTTCGGGCCTATGTTTATATGAACTTTTTTTTCTTATTTTTAGCTATAGAATGAGCTACCGAGAGATTGCTGCATAGTTCTGAATCACCCTGTATATGCGTTCACTCGCACTCTAACGCGGCTTTTTAAGTCCGATTCGGTCCAAATTTGTTACACACGTTGGTTGTCCAAGGGGTTCGGACGATTTCGTTAACCAAAAACACCAACAACCGGAAGCACAAGTAATTGTTTTGCAATTTTTCGAACTAAAAATAAATTTTTTTTATGAGATTATTCTGCACATTTTGATTTTTTACACGACCCGATAAATAGCTCGTCCGGGTTCCCCGAAAATCGATCAAAACTTAAAATACAATAATAGTACTTGGTCCAAATCAGCGACCACAGAATTAAATAGAGTGGTCATGCCATAAGCGTACATTGTGGGAATTGGAGCTAGGTCGGCCATCTTGTGTGAGGATGGAAACGTCGAGCGGGCCTAGAGAGTGAAATTTTCAGTGCGTCCTATTCCTTTACACCGTGGTTTCAATAGCTAAAAATGCTCGAAATACTTTGAAATTTGACGAACTTACGGTTTAATAGTGTGGGACGCTAATAGTGTGTTCACAATTTGAAAATAAAAATGTTTTGGCACTTTAAACAATCGAATAAAGGTCAAACTTTTTTATAATTTTTAATTCCTGACATCAAAAAGTTGCATTGCGAGAACAATTTTTGTTTTTAGATCAGGTGCGTCATGTGAGCGAGAGAAGTGTAGCTGAAAAGCTACATTTTCCGAAAAGTATTTTTTGAAAAAATTAGCTATTGTAGTTTCTATCATACAACACTTAGAACACGAGTTTCGTTTCGCGGTTAATGTGGCAACATGTACGGGTGGTCTGCCGGCAGCTCGCGACTTGGAAGTATTTGACTCCGCCATATTATGTGAATATTTGACTCCGCCATATTGTGCGAGTATTTGACTCCGCCATATTGTGCGAGTATTTGACTCCGCCATATTGTGCGAGTATTTGACTCCGTCATATTGTGCGAGTATTTGACTCCGTCATATTGTGCGAGTATTTGACTCCGCCATATTGTGCGAGTATTTGAC